>SRSM01000610.1:0-58650 GCA_019593545.1 Apocynum venetum | reverse complement strand
TTAATACTTATTTAACTCTATTAGTATAAAAATAAAAAGTTATTATTAAATGTCAAAACTAACCAAGTAGATAAGAAAAATGATATGTGAGTGTTGTTTAATTCATGAAACGACTTCACCTATAATCTAAATTTTATAAATTTGAATAATATTATTCAATATAATTGTGATGTATTTTTTAAAAAAACGTCAATAAGAAACATATGATTTTATTAATAAAATAAGAGAAATCCTTTAAATATAATCATAAACTATTTATAATTTTTCTAAAAATATTCACAATCTTTATTTTCCATTTTTAATAACCATAAACTTTTTACTTAGTCATAAAAAATACCCAAATCAGGCTTTACACCATCGTTCCGGTGGAAAATAAAACTACAAATTTAAGGGTCTTTTCATAAGGGTAAAATTGTCATTTCATATTTCACATATACAAAATTAAAAATAAAAATAAAAATAAAAAAACTCTCTCCTTCTTCTCTCTTTTCTTTCCTTCTCTCTTTCCTTTGACTTTTTCTCCTTTTTCTATCTCCTTTTTCTATCTCCTTTCTTCACCGAACCACCACAAGTTTTGATTATCAAAAAAAAAAAAACAAACTAACAAACTACCAGGAGATTTCAATAGCCCCAACTAAACCCACCCAATTATGTTTCAATGGAAACTATATATCTTAAGAGGCGATGGATGAAGTAGGAATCCAGCTTCTACTTGCACTAATTTATACTAATCAAAATCTTCACATTTGAGTCTAGAAATAATACAACACAGAAGAAATTTAGATAAAAAGATGCACAGTAAAATAAAAATCCTTCTGATTCGTATGTAAATCCGCCGCCACCACTGTTGAAAACAAGAAACTTCTGGCCATCCACAACCCATTCTTCCACCAACAACCCTATTTTATGAAGCTTCATAAGCTTGAATTCTTGAAATATTTAATTAGCTTGGCTGCTTCACGAGATGTTGGACAAGACCACTTGTAGCCTCTGTTGGCTCACTCACGGGTTGTGGTTATTACTGCAGCATTTTGCTCTTAATGTGCTTAGTACTTCTTGAGTCATGGATGAAACAACAAGCTCCTTAATTTACTCTCGATACTTTGAAATGCCAGAAGACTTGCCAATTATCTTCCAGGAAGCAATGAGAACTTTATGTTCCTTAGACTGCACCAGGAGGATGGCTGATAATGATGATGTTGTATTAGGGACCTTCATCCACTCTCTCCTAGAAAATCATCTGGGGTTCTTAGCCTTCAGGTCCGGTTTTGAAGTTTCTGTCATCAAAATTCTCAATAAGGAAATGCGATTCTTGAGAAATTTTCTCATATATAAGTGACACCAGGGTGCGGACGTGGAGGAAGAATTGGCTCATCTTATATTTGATGTGGTCAGTGAGGTGGGGATAGTTTGCTACTCCCTTTCATGGGATCGAAAAAAATTCCCAGCCAAAGACATACTTGGACTTTACAATTGGATGGAGAATGTTCAACTTTTAAAGGAAGATGTTGCTAAAAAGTACCCAGAAACATCCCTTGTCTGTGGCAGTTAGTCTTACATAAATGTTTGAAGTTTCAAGATATCCCTAGCGGTGTAGGGGAAGTTGATAGTCTTGAAATTGTAGAGGTGAAGTACTGCCACCACACAGTTGCAACTTCGGCACAAATTCAAGAAAAAGGGATAGAGGGATTGAAGGCCTTCATCTATTGATCTCCTACGGAAAGAAATGGACTCAATGTGCTACCAATGTGTGTCATCGTTTTGACAACTTATTCAATGTATTGCAGAGAATCATTTCCTTCACTGGCATAAAAAGGTTTAAGACTGTGAACTTCATCATTTAGTTAGAAAATAAACTTGTACCTTAAAGCAGAACCTGTTCTATTATCAATTTGAATGTTATCTTCTTCTGTATAATTTGATTGTTATCTTCTTCTGTGACTTAAAGAAGAACCTGCTCTTTTATCAATTTGATTGTTATCTTCTTATGTATAAACCTGTTCTTTTATCAAATTAATTATGGTTATCAATTTGGTTCTGCTGCTTTTGAATCATTGTCTGTACACCCTGCTTTGCATAAGCAGTTCTGCTGTTTTCTGTGTTGTTATTGCAGCCTATCTTGAAGCTTTTCTGTTTTGTGGCTTTGGATGTTTGTGATCTATTTTGAAGGAGTGTCTTGATGGATGATTGGCGTTGCTGTGTTGACATCTGCTGTGGTTGTTTGCGGAATCTTTTGATCTGGCCGGATGATTTCTTTTGGTTGTGAGGCTTTTAACTTGATGATGTTGTTAATACAAAATTGATTTTCAGATGAAATATAGAATCAGATACTGGATGAAGCTGAGTTTATTGATCATAAGTATGAAATATTACTTGTTTTAGAAACTGATACCCATACAATATTCAGAGATTTAGAGGTCTATAATTATTTAGTCAAAGTCTTAAAGATCATTTTCTTTTTCTTTAATTTATTTTTATCTGCTAACTTCTTCCAACTGAAGTTTCAAATAATCCTTTTCAACCTCATATCAAATTTAAATCCTAAAAAGTTTAGGACTAAATTTGTGATTTTCTTAAGTATGCTTAAATAGATATTGGTTCCCAATTTTACTATTTTAAAGTAAATTGACATAAGAATTAGCGTAAACAAATAGACTTATATATTATAAGTCATATTATTCTATTTTTTTTTAAAATATAGATATTATTCTACGTTTAGTACTTAAAGAGAAGTGATGGGAGTGAAGCCTCTAAGCTATGGTGCAGATTGGTACTGTTCTTTCTTCACACCAAATATTCCAAGCCCACTAAAGAAAGAAAAAGAATGTCAAGACATGGAAAAGGACAAAAGTAAGAAGCGTGTGGGGATGTCTTTAGAGCAAAAAAGAAAGAAAATTCCTGTCTGGGCCTAAGCTCCATTTAATTTCATCATACATCCAGGGACCAAAAATTCACCACAACAATTCCGGAGTTCTTTTGCCCACCAAAGAAAAGAAAAGCTGAAATGGCTGAAGCTTTGATCGGCACTGTTACTGAAGTAGTCTTAAGCAAAGTGATTTCACTTGCAAATGATCAGATTAGCGCAGTGTTGGGTGTGAAGGAAGATCTTCGAAGTCTGGCTAAACAACTTGAGCTGATTCATGCCCTGCTCTCTGATGCAGAGACCAGATCCACAACAAACAAAGCCGTTGGGGTTTGGCTGCAAGAGCTTGAGGATGCTGCAACTGAAGCTGATGACTTGCTGGATGACTTTGCATATGAGGTTGTAAGCAAGAAGATGCAGAAAGGAAAGAAGGACAAGGTACGCAGCTTCTTTTCTTCTTCAAATCCACTCGTGTTTCGTTCCGAGATGGTTTCGAAGATTAAGAAAATCAAGTTCCAAATGAACGAAATTTTCAAAACTGCAAATCAGATTGGACTTAGGCCAGCTGAAATAATCAACTCCCCTACTGATCCTACAAGGGTACTACTGACTGATCCCTTTGTGGATGATTCAAAAATTGTTGGGAGGGGTGATGATTTGAGTGAAATTCTGAGCCAATTAACCTGTTCAAAGGATGAAAAAAATTTGTCTGTGATTGGCATAGTTGGAATGGGTGGTCAGGGAAAGACAACGCTTGCTCAACTACTCATGAAGAATGATGAAGTTCAAAAGTATTTCGAAAAAAGAGTGTGGACATGTGTGTCTGATGATTTCAATGTGGACAGAGTATTGAAGGACATGTTGCAATCTCTTACGGGGGAGGCTTCCCAGTTAACCAACAGGGAAGCAATAGTTGAGAGGCTGAGTGAGAAACTTCAGGGAAAAAGATTTTTGCTTGTATTGGACGATGTTTGGAGTGAAGACTCCCAACTTTGGGATCAAATGAACAACTCTTTGCAGGCAATTGGTTGTTCAAGCGGAAGTAAGATAATGGTGACAACTCGAAATGAGGTAGTTGTTACGATAATGAATGGATTTGTCTATCGCTTGGGATTGTTATCTGAAGAAGCCAGCCAAGAATTGTTTGAAAAAATGGCTTTTGGAAGTGGTAGAGTACCAAAAACTCCTCAATTAGTGGAAATTGGGGAAAGAATTGTTGCTAGGTGTGGAGGAGTGCCTCTAGCACTGAAGGCAATAGGAGGTTTGATGTCCTCCCGAAGAGATGAACTTGAGTGGCTTAAAATTGAAGAAAGCAACATATGGAGTACATTGGACGTAGTCCACTCTGCTATAAAGTTGAGTTTCAACCATTTGCCATCTCTACCTTCAAAACAATGCTTTGTTTATTGTTCTATTTTCCCAAAGGATTCGGTGATTCATAAGAATGATGTGATTCAACAGTGGATGGCTCATGGATTTCTCAATCCCTCAAGCGGAAGTGATTTGGAGATGGAAGACATAGGAAATAACTATTTTAAGATTTTGCTGCAGAGGTCATTGTTGCAAGAGGCTGAGTTTGATAAGTATGGAAACATTAAAAGCTGCAAGATGCATGATCTGGTGCACGATTTTGCACTGGAAACATCAAAAGGACATTGTTTGACTGCTAGGCTTGAAGAACTTAGTGATGATGTTAAAGCTGCACATTTGTCAATTGTTCCTGGTGGAAGCAATAATTTGAATATCTCAGAGAAAAACTTTTCAAGGTTAAGAACACTGCATTTGTCTGAAGATTTCTCCAGTCATAATTTCTTAGTTCATTGGAAATGTAAATATCTCCGTGTTTTAACTCTGTCTGATGAGGGAATGGAAGAATTGCCAATTTCAATTGCAAAGATGAAGCATTTGAGATATCTTGACATTTCTGGGACTTCCATACGTGCAGTTCCAGAATTTATCTCAAAGCTTTACAATTTGCAAACATTAAAGCTTCCTTTTGGGTCGACTTTGCCAAAGGATTTTGTTAGATTGGTTAGCTTGAGACACTTGCATTATGAAATAATTGGATATCCCAGTGCTGCTATGGTTCCTGGGATAAGTCAATTGACTTCTCTTCGAACCTTAAATTGCTTCGGTGTAAGTAGAGATAAAGGGTGCCAAATTGAGGAATTGTGCAGTTTGAACCATCTTGAAGGTAGTCTAAGAATTATTGGACTCGAAAATGTGGCCAATGGGGATGATGCGAGGAGAGCCAATTTATCAGGAAAGAGGAACATTGAGAGTTTGGAGCTAGTTTGGAGCGATAATAATACAGAAGAATCCAATAACGATGAAAGCATTTTGGAGTGTCTCCAACCTCATCCCTGTTTGAAAGCTCTAAGGATTGAAGATTTTAAGGGTAGAAGTCTTCCTTCATGGATACCGCTGCTGCGTAATCTCATGAGTATGAAATTATATGATTTGAAAAATTGTGAACAAATTCCGGCTTTGAGTCACCTCCCATTTCTCAAGATCCTTTGCATAAGAGGTATGAGCAGCATAAAATGTATTGGTAATGACTTCTATGGTTGGCCGAATACAAATGTTGTGAGGGAAAATTCTAGTCAAACTTCAGTTGTGGCATTTCCTTCGCTAAAGAAACTGGAATTTTTGAGCATGTCAAGTTTGGAGGAATGGTCAATTATTTCTTCTTCTTCAGTTGAATTATTTCCTAGTCTGGAGAAGTTAGTTATTTGTGATTGTCCCTGTTTGAGTCTTTTACCAGAGGGCTTATTAAGTGCCTCCGTAGGCCTTGTGAGTCTACGGGTTGTTGGGTGTTATAAGTTGCTAGCAATTCCAGATCTAAGCAGCTGTCAATCCTTAAAAAATGTGTTTATTTCTAACTGTCCGAAGTTGTTGGGTTGGCCTTATGTGGTTGATGCTTGCCAGTCAATCCAGGAATTGACCATCACTTGCCCTGTTAGTGCGATGGCGAGTTTACTACACTCTCTCATCAATCTGAGAGAATTGAGTAAATTGGATTTGAGACTCTCAAATGATATTATTGATCATTATGTCCCGACCGAACCCATTTCCAACATTAGTGAAGATGACATCCGAGGGTATGATTGCCCTTTTTCCACTCTAGAAAAGCTTACTTTGTATGGGTTTGATGTCCCTCAAATCAAATCTCTGCCTGAGCAAATTCAGTGTTTAACTATGGTGAGAATTTTGGTATTAGAGGGATTTGAAGGGTTAGAGGCTCTTCCAGAGTGGTTGATTAACTTTCGCTCCCTAGAAGATTTGCGCATTTTCAGCTGCGATTCCCTTGCGAATTTTCCATCGGTGGAAGTAATGCAAGGCCTTACCAATTTAAAAAATTTGTATATAGTTGGATGTCCTAATTTGAAGCAAAGGTGCCAGAGAGAAACGGGTGCAGAATGGCATAAAATTGCCCATTTTCACAATATTCGCATTGATTAGAAGTCTCCAAGTGAATTCGTAAGTTACTTTTTGTAAGTGTTGTTCTTTAGAGCTGATACTCACTTTTTCTTTTTCTTTTTCTTTTCCATTAATTTTGCATGTAATAGTATCAAGATATTTTGGAAAAATGGAAACAAACTGCTATCAAATTACCTTCATGCAATTTTAATAGAGCCCATAGTACTTTTGCATATATTAAAATAGTAGTATTGTACTAGAACCAAATTTTTCCTTGGAGATGAGAAACGAATTGCCATTCTGTAGTTAAAAAAAAAATTATCCTACCTTCTAAATTGACGTGAGTACCTTTTATTTTTTTTGGAAGAAAACTTGCTTCTCTTTTGGCATGAACTGCCACCTGTTTTGTTTGGAATTTTTCTGTTTATCTTCAATTTAACTTTATGAATTGAATTGTAAATCTATTTGATTTAGTTAATTTATTGGAGTAACATATTTCACTTATTCTATCTGTATATCATCGAACGTGGTAAAAAAAAACTCATTATATTATGTCAGTCTAACTGTACTAGCGAAATAAATAGTAATGTCCAAAAACTAATGAGTTTTCGTGAAACTTGAGCCATGTAAAAGAAAAGATATTATATTTTAATAATTTGATCTATCTGAATTTAAGTATGATATATTAAATGTTAGAAACTCTAATTTTTCAAGCAAATTGGAGTTATGATACTCTTTTCGTCCCTTTAAAAAGATAAGCAAAATCTCTTGTTCCTAATTATAAGATATTTTGTTACGTTTTGAGGTTAATTTTTATGTTATTTTCAAATTCTTATTAAGTGAGAGAATTAGAGAACAAATATGAAGACTAAAATAAATACGTGTATAATGAAAAGTAAAATAATTTCTTGGTATATGTGAAATTATTTAAAATGTCTTATAAAAATGAATGCAAGGAGGAATAATTTAACATTATTTATATTATATATATTCATAAATTATGTTCATTTCAAGAAATATTTTATTTATTTACTGGGCTAGTTAGTTCACCCTTTAACTGCTTTTGCAATTTCCGTTGCTTCAGATAGGGAGAATTTCGAGATATCTGAGGAGTGATAGATGTTTGACTTTGGAAGACATTTTCTAGCATCCAAAAAAAAAAATCTATTATTTTGACTTTTTACTAGTGTTGTCATGTTTTTGGTATTTTCTTATTCTAGAAGTTTTAATTGAGATTTTCAGATTAATATTTAAATTGTATTGAGATATTTTTGCAATGTTTTTCTATTGGATAATTTGATTGTTTGAAGTTTAGGACTTCTAGAGAATCTTTACTAAGTTCTGTCGTGTTACGTTTTGGATTCGGAAAGGTCCCTTCTGATATTCAAAAAGGACCCTAGTTCTGATATGGATCCTACTTCTGATATTCAAAAAGGACCCTAGTTCTGATATGGATTTAGGGTGTAACAACCTTAACTTAGAGATATCATAATCCCTTGAAGAATTGTCTTACAATAACTAATCAATTATTTCAAGACGAAATTCTCAAGATTGATCTCTTTTGATCTATGGTTTCCAGAAACTTGAAAACACAGAATCCCATCGGGCCAAGTTTGGCCAAATTTTGTTCAAACGTCAATGAGTATTAGGACTTGCTACTGGTGTTTTAAATGGTTCTACTTCTGTTTCTGATATAGTTTGAATATTATTGAGGGCTTCAAATATATCCAAATGATTTTACAAGATCATTTATTGGAACTTCAGCTCTTGTTTAAGGGCTAAAATTTGATGTATCATATCTAAGTTAACCTTTGGATGAATGCATTATGCTTCATGATTAGGGGCATACATTCTAGTTTGATTAAGGCTGTATAGACTATTAATTGGAAGACGTGGAATTGCTGAAGATGGAGAGGGAAAGAAAAACATAGACTAAATGCCCAAAATATAAGGTTTTTTTTTATGAAAACCATAGATTTCAACCCTTCAATTTTGATTTTCTTAGGTTTTGTTTGACTTCAAACAATGACCAAAGAACCCTAATTTCAATTCTGTGAAGATTGTGAAGGGGCACAGTTATTCAACTTCTAAAACTCAGTTTATAGCATTTCTATAAGTAACAACGAGAGGAAAGCACCTTCTTAAGTGTGAGTCATCAGTTATCATGAATTGAATTTCTTAGATGGAAATGGAAAGAAGCTACAACAAGATAACTGCTCATAAGTTAAAAATAAGAGTTTCAGAAAGAAAATCCATCCTGGATAAGAGCTTGAGCTGTTTCCTCTTTCTTTTTGTTTTATCATTTTTTAAGTCATTTATGTTGCTAACATGACAAAGATTTAATTTTCATGGCAAATGCTTACTTGGATGACAAAGATTTAATTTAGGTGGACTGTATTTCTAATTACTATGTAGCATTGATTGTAAACATCCTGCCCAATGGTTTAACTTTCAATCATTGTTTTCTTTTGTTACTCATTGATTGTAAACATCCTGCCATATGACAAATGTTTAACTTTCAATCATTGTTTTCTTCTGTTATTCATTGATTCTAAACATCCTGCCATGTTCCAATGGTTTAACTTTAAATCATTGTCTTGTTTTGTACAGAGATTGACCTAGATGGGAGAACCTATGTGCCATCTGATTTTGCCCTTGTAAATGTCAAACCTCGTTTCAGCTCTTTGAACTTGCAGATGACTATATTCAAGAAGAGACAAGAAAACCACCCACTCAAGCCACCTGCAGTGTATGTTCCAATAAGTTAGTGTATGTTGTGTGATATTCTCCATTCTTTTTTAGTTTAATGCTGGATTATTGGAGTGTTTCTCAAGTGTTTGCACAACTTATGTGCAAATCGTATCAAAATATGTTTTTAATGTCAAACCTGTGTACATTACCCTAGGTACCTGATACTGATAATGATTGGATATTGTATACTGTTACCTAACGGAGGTTTTGCATGGCCTATATTGGAATGTGTTTAATGTAAATGTTGTAAATGTCCATTCTTAATCTGCTCTGGTGTTCTTTCCCTGTTTTTGGTTACCATAAATTTCATGCTTGTCCCAAATCCAGACTTTTAGCATATAAGCCAGATTCTGGACTAACTTACTGAAGTATAATGCAGAAGTTCAGCTATAGGTATGGTCAGATGACAAACTAAAATAAAGAGAATAAGTGAGAGAACAGTTATCTACACACAGTCACACCAAGAGTGAGGAGTTAACTCTAGGTGTTAAACCTAGGACCTTTAGACATTGCACCTTTTGTTTGATTCCATCACACAACCATGATACAGTGAACATTCTATAAATGTTTTATTGATTGAATAAAATAGGCATATACATGGAATAGAGTAACTCCTCTATCTATAGACTCGAACCAAATTTTAAACTAATGAGGATTAGATTCTTAAAAGGACATAATCCCCCTAACCTGCAATAACAAGACTGAAATTGCAATAGTTGCTTGGAAGGAAATCTGCCTTCCCAAGGTTGAAGGAGGCCTTGGACTCCGTCATCCTTACACATGGAATTTGTCACTCATGGACAAAACACTGTGGAACATACACAACAAAAAAGACTCCCTTTGGGTGAAATGGGTGCACACGGAAGTCTTGAATGCGCAAAGCATTTGGACTGCTGGACCAAAATATCAGACCTCCCCTCTCTTCAAAATATTATTTCTTGTTAGGGACATGCTTTTAGACGCAGCAGGGTCTATGGATACAGCAAGGCAGAGAATGTGAATAGGACAATTGGTAGATTAATGTTTTGACTATTTCTTAATAAATTATAAATATTTGATCTTTTGTTATTAGAACATTTAATAGTTTATTAATTTATTACGCTTTATTAGACTTGCTTTTGAGCTTTATTTTGGATTTTAGTTACTTTCTTGGACGATTTTGATTGACGTAAATATATTTTTATTTTTTTGAATAAATAGTTTTATTTCAAAGCTTGGCACCAACAGGACAGAGCTGCCTCACCAAATATCATAAAAGATCTTCATGCATTACATATGTGTGTCTCTTTGATTTCAAATATCATATTCTTGAATTGTACATGTGAAGAAATAATATATCTAGACAATATATTTATTATGAACATTTCTGCAAATGAGGATGCCTAATCACAACAATATTTTTCCTAACTTGTACAGTACTGCGATAAACTTAACTGATAAGGGCTTCCCTTGCCGAAGAGTCGAAGAGGTCTAACAGACAAGGCCAATTACACCTAATGGAAAATTATATTAGGAGTTGTAGGGCATGTGGTGATATTGAAATGGTAACAGAGGTGGCAAGCTATTTGCTGAAACTAGAGCCTAAAGAGCACTGTACTTATGTTCTTCTGTCGGACAAGTATGAATATTTTAGAAAGTGGGATGATATAGCTTCTGTCAAAAGGCTCAGAGATAGGGGAGTGAAGAAAATAATTGGTTGGAGTTGGATTGAAGTTGCACATAATGTACATGATTTTAGTGCATAAGATCATTCAATGCGCATAAGGTTTAACACAACTCAAAGGTGCCAAACTGGCAATGCAATCAAGTTTAGAATTTGTACCTACTTGAATATCTTGGAGTCTTTGCCAGTTGGGCCTATATGCAGTGTCATTTTGTTTTCTTTGTCATTGCATAAGGGAGACCATGCTGGGAGTATGACAAAAGGGAAGGGAATCAAGCTCACCCTCGATGGGAACCAGATACAAGCACATCAGAGTTTAAATTTTTTTCCAATCTGCCAAATTGGAATATCTGCTGAAATATGCTCGATAAGTGTATTAACTCAAAGTTCCCATGTACATTTAATTGCACTTGGGTTGGGACAGGGTTAAGGAGAAGAAGAATTTATGAAATCAAAAACAAGTTCAATTATTCTTTCAAAAAAAAAAAAAAACAAGTTCAATTATGTGAACATTGATACTTTGAGTAATTCTAGCAATTCTCTAGTTTTTTTAGTAGTTTTTTGTAATCCTTATTGGAATGTTGGAAGCGTTTATTTGAATTTCTCTTACAACATACATATATATATATATATATATATATATTCAATCTTGAATACCTACCACAACCCACTGAGAATATGATAATATATCCTATATTACCCAACTCACGAAGAATACTACAAATTGTCTACAATCCACCAGAGATAGGAACCCTAATAATCCTCCATGGTTTTGTTCATTTCCCCGACGTCAAAAGAGCAAGTGGTCTCAATTATTAATTTTGCTATAAAATTTCATTCCATCGGCATTGCCATCAACTCCTCTTTGTCATGTTTGAGTCTTTGACTCCAACATATATTCATTTCATTTCATCATCTGGAGGCAAAAAATTCAACTGCAATTCCAGAGTTCTCCTGCCCACCAAAGAAAAAAAAAACAAAAAAGCTGAAATGGCTGAAGCTTTGCTTGGTGTTGTTACTGAAGGAGTCTTAACCAAAGTGATTGCACTTGCCGGCGAACAAATTAGCAAAGTGTTGGGAGTGAAGGAAGATCTTGAAAGCCTGGCCAAACAGATTGACATGATTCAAGCCCTGCTATCTGATGCAGAGAGCAGATCCACAACAAACAAAACCATTGAGGTTTGGCTCAAAGATCTTAAGGATGCTGCAAGTCATGCCGATGACTTGCTGGATGAGTTTGCTTATCAAGTTCTAAGCAAGAAGATGCTCAAAGCAAAGAAGGACAAGGTACGTAGCTTCTTTTCTTCTTCTTCTTCTTCTTCAAATCCAGTCTTGTTTCGTTTGAAGATGGCTTCAAAGATTAAGAAAATCAAGTTGCAAATGAACGAAATTTCTAAAACTGCAAATCAGATTGGACTTACCTCAGCTGCAATAATCAACGCCCCTAATGATCCTAGAAAGGTACCACTGACTGATCCCTTTGTGGATGATTCAAAAATTGTTGGGAGGGGTGATGATGTGAGTGAAATTGTGAGCCAATTAACCTGTTCAAAGGATGAAAATAATTTGTCTGTGATTGGCATAGTTGGAATGGGTGGTCAGGGAAAGACAACACTAGCTCAAATACTCATGAAGAATGATGAAGTGAAAAAGCATTTCGAAAAAAGAGTATGGACATGTGTGTCTGATGATTTCAATGTGGACAGAGTATTGAATGATATATTGCAATCTCTCATGGGAGAGGTTTCCCAGTTTACGAATAGGGAAGCAATAGTTAAGAAGCTGAGTACGGAACTTCAAGGAAAAATATTTTTGATTGTATTGGATGACGTTTGGAGCGAAGACTCCCATCTTTGGGATCTTATGAACAACTCTTTGCAAGAGATTGGTGGTTCACCAGGAAGTAAGATAATTGTGACAACTCGAAATGAGGCAGTTGTTAAAACAATGAATGGATTTGTCTATCACTTGAAAGTATTATCTGAAAAAACCAGCCAAGAATTGTTTGAGAAAATGGCTTTTGGAAATGGTAGAGTAGCAAAAACTCCTCAATTGGTGGAAATTGGGGAAAGAATTGTTGCTAGGTGTGGAGGAGTGCCACTAGCATTGAAGGCAATAGGAGGTTTGATGTCCTCCCGAGGAGATGAACTTGAGTGGCTTAAAATTGAAGAAAGCATAACTTGGAGTACATTGGATGAAGTCAACTCTGTTATAAAGTTGAGTTTTGATCATTTGCCATCTCTGTCTTTAAAGCAATGCTTCGTTTATTGTTCTATTTTTTCAAAGGATTCTGTCATTAAAAAGAATGATACGATTCAACAGTGGATGGCTCATGGATTTCTCAATCCCTCAAGCGGAAGTGATTTGGAGATGGAAGACATAGGAAATAACTATTTTAAGATTTTGCTGCAGAGGTCATTGTTGCAAGAGGCTGAGTTTGATGAGTATGGAAACATTATAAGCTGCAAGATGCATGATCTGGTGCACGATTTTGCACTGGAAACATCAAAAGGACATTGTTTGACTGCTAGGCTTGAAGAACTTAGTGATGATGTTAAAGCTGCACATTTGTCAATTGTTCCTGGTGGAAGCAATAATTTGAATATTTCTGAGAAAAACTTTTCAAGGTTAAGAACACTGCATTTATCTGAAAATTTCTCCAGTCATAATTTCTTAGTTCATTGCAAATGTAAACATCTCCGAGTTTTAACTATCTCTGATGAGAGAATGGAAGAATTGCCAATTTCAATTGCAAAGATGAAGCATTTGAGATATCTTGACATCTCTGAGACTTGCATACGTGTGGTTCCAGAATTTATCTCAAAGCTTTACAATTTGCAAACATTAAAGCTCCCTTTTGAGTCGAATTTGCCAAAGGATTTTGTAAGATTGGTTAACTTGAGACACTTGCGTATCAATAAGGAACATGGAAGATTTGGAAATCCCAGTCCTCATCTGGTTCCTGGGATAAGTCAATTGTCTTCTCTTCGAACCTTGATTTGCTTTGGTGTAAGTAGAGATAAAGGGTGTCAAATTGAGGAATTGTGCAGTCTGAACCATCTTGAAGGTAGTCTAATAATTATTGGACTCGAAAATGTGGCCAATGGGGATGATGCGAGGAGAGCCAATTTATCAGGAAAGAGGAACATTGAGAGTTTGGAGCTAGTTTGGAGCGATAATAATACAGAAGAATCCAATAACGATGAAAGCATTTTGGAGTGTCTCCAACCTCATCCCTGTTTGAAAGCTCTAAGTATTTTAAATTTTAAGGGTAGAAGTCTTCCTTCATGGATACCGCTGCTGCGTAATCTCACGAGAATGGAATTAGCAAATTTGAACAATTGTGAACAAATTCCAGCTTTGGGTCACCTCCCATTGCTCAGGATCCTTTGCATAAGAAATATGAGCAGCATAAAATGTATTGGTAATGACTTCTATGGTTGGCCGAATCCAAATTTTTTGAGAGCAAATTCTAGTCAAACTTCAGCTGTGGCATTTCCTTCGCTAAAGGAACTCGGTATTTTAAACATGTCATGTTTGGAGGAATGGTCAGTTGTTTCTTCTTCTTCAGTTGAGTTATTTCCTAGTCTGGAGAAGTTAGATATTATATATTGTCCTTGTTTGAGTCAATTACCAGAGGGCTTATTAAGTGCCTCCATAGGCCTTGTGAGTCTACTGGTTGTTGGGTGTTATAAGCTGATCTCAATTCCATATCTAAGCAGCTGTCAATCCTTAAAAAAATTGAATATTTCTAATTGTCCGGAGTTGCTGGGTTTGCCTCATGGGGTTGAAGCTTGCCAATCAATCCAGCATTTGGCCATCACTTGCCCTGTTAGTGTGATGGCGAGTTTACTACACTCTCTCATCAATCTGAGAGAATTGAGTAAATTGAATTTGAGACTCTCAAATGATATTATTGATCATTATATCCCGACCGATCCCATTTCCAACATTAATGAAGATGACATCCGAGGGTATGATGGCCCTTTTTCCACTCTAGAAAAGCTTACTTTGTATGGGTTTGATGTCCCTCAAATCAAATCTCTGCCTGAGCAAATTCAGTGTTTAACTGCCTTGAGATATTTGACATTAAAGTCTTTCGAAGGGTTAGAGACTCTTTCAGAGTGGTTGAGTACCTTTCGCTCCCTTGAAACTCTATTCATGCGGGACTGCAATTCTCTTGCGAATTTTCCATCGATGGAAGTGATGCAAGGCTTTACCAATTTAAAAACTTTGGAAATTTCCAGATGTCCTAATTTGAAGCAAAGGTGCAAGAGAGAAACTGGTGCAGAATGGCATAAAATTGCCCATATTCCCCAAATTGACATCAATTAGAAGCTCCCAAGTGAATTTGTAAATTACTTTTTGTAAGCTTCTACTCACTTTTTCTTCTTTTCTTTTCTTATTTCTCTCCTCATTAATGAAGCATTGTAGGGCCTTGTGTACATTGTTGTCCTTTTTCATTTGTTAACTCTTTTCTCTTCTCAACTGCATTATAGCTTAAAACATAAACTAAATTCAATGGACTTAAAAAAATAATATTTAGATTTTTAGGAGGGGCTTTATAAATTACTTTTGATGTTGAAGGGTCAATTTATAATTTAAGTATTTTCTTTTTCTTTTCATTTTTATTTTCTTTTCTTTTTCTTTCATCATAACATTTCTCTTCTCGCACACTTTTCTCTTAACCTAGAGTTTGAGCAATCCGAAGAAATCTCAGAGATTGAAGCTAAGAATCAAGCTTTTGATTCACCTTTTGATCATAGTAAGTTCTATTATTTTAGTTTATGCCTTCTATGATTTAGAATTAAGAATTTAAAGTTGAGTTTGCAGCAATGGAGCTGCGATTCCAAGGCCTTACGAATTTAACAACTTTGGAAATAAAGAGATATCCTAATTTGAAGCAAAGGTGCGAGAGAGAAACAAAGGTACAAAATGGCATAAAATTGGCATCGATTGGAAGTCTTCAAGTGAATTTGTAAGTGTTCTTTAGAACTGCTACTCACTTTTTTTCTTTTTTTCTTTTTTTTTTCCTCTTCTCATTAATGCTTCATTGTTAGAGGATTGTGTACATTATTGTCCTTTTTTATTTGTTAATTCTTTTTTCTTCTCAACTGTTTTATAGCTTAAAACATAACCTGTTCTTTTTATCAATTTGATTGTTAATTCTCTTATGCATAAAATATAAAGTTGTTTAACACTAGCAAATATGTGTATAATATATTACCTGCAACTAAATTCAAGGGATTTATACTAAATTCAATTTGCAATTTATCTATTTTTCTTTCATCAAAACGTTTCTCTTCTCTCACACTCCTCTTCGAACATAGGGTTTGAGCAATCTGAAGAAATTTCACACATTGAAGCTAGGGATCAAGCTTTGATTCATTTTTTTATCAAAGTTATATTACTTTAATTTAAGCCTACTATGATTTCGAATTAAGATTTTTAAAAAAATGAATTTTATTTTATTTTCTTCTTTTTCCTTTGTTTTTGTTTTTTCTTGATTTTTGGTTTATTTTCTTTTATTTTAAAGAAATATATATTTTTTGCTTTGAAACTTTTATTAAATGATTTGTTTTGTAAATATATATAATATTTATTTAAAAGTTCTACTTATAAAATTTATGCTTAAATTATTTAATTTCAAATTTGGATTTAATAGAAATTTTATTTTACATAGACATGTTTTATTTTTGTAGAGTTTTGGAACATATAATATATAAGTTTTAAGGTGATAGATTGTTTCAGTTATTTATATTTATGTGGGGAATATTGTGGAGATCATGACTATTTAAGTTAATTTTCTTTGGTTTGAGGTAAGTGATTCTTTTCTTCTTTTTCTTTGACATTTTTAAATAAAATTTTTATTATTAATATGTGTATATTCTTTGTATATGTATAAATATTCTTTTTAAATATTTTGGTATTATTAAATACAGAATGAGCATGGTATATGTATATTTCTTTTGACAAATTGTGGTATTTGGTAATTATATGAATATGTATGAATGCATGTGATGAGAATGTATTCTGATTAAAATGCAAGTTTAGGTAAGAGATAGCTCTTATAATTTTTTATACACAGAGATGGCTAGTTCTACATAAACCTACGTGGATAGACACAGCATGTGCAAATATGTATATGACCCTCTTAACTAGTATAAAGTTGGCCAAAATATTCAGTACTTCTGGTTCTTTGATGACTTTAAACTTCCTATATATTTATGCAAATGTTTATGATATGAATATTTGATTATTATGTCGTAGACAATCCTATTATACAATATATATATATATATATATATAAATTACTATAAATGCATGTATTGGAATATTCCTATGCATTTGCATGTATTAATATATATATATATATATATATATATATATATATTTGTAACTGCTCATTCAGTTAAGAAATGATAGAATTACCTAATTAGTTTTGTTAGGTCATTTATATTTTATCATTTGTTTTGCAGGTACTTTAAGTTTAAGACTTGAGGGAATTTTGATAATTTTGTTTCTATTATTCTGGTTGTCAAGTTGATCAATCTCAATTTGTAATTTTACGAAGTTTATATAATGGTTAATCGTGAATTGAGAAATGTTGTAATAAATAAGAAAAACTTGTCCCTCCAATCTTGTTTTAGCACTTGTCGAGCCCAATATCCGTTAACCCTGCCAGAGTTATCAATCTGCCTTTGACCTTGATACGCCTCCCCCCCCCCCTCCCCTACCCTCTCTTTCTATTGACTTTCTCTCTCATTGCTTTATCCAATTGTTTTTCATCTAAAACATGTTTATTACCTACTATATTTAATACTTTCAAACAAAAATTAAAAATATCTACTATTGATGGTGTATTGATTTCGATTTATTTTTCATAATTAAAAGTATTTAAAGAAGTTTAACAAAGATGAAATAATATTTAACCATATAGACAGAGTTGATTATTTTCTAAATATATTTATTGATTATAAAATATTATTAATCATTTCGATAGCAGTTGCTTCAACAAAACTATACAATGGATTAATTATTATTCATTGAAAAAATATATATTAAAAATTTAGAATATAAAAATCTAAACAACATTTTTACATATAAAAAATCAAGAAAATTTTTTCTTTTAGTTTATTAGTAGTACTATTTAATAATAAATATCTCGATCTTCTACGTTCACTGGTCCGATATTATCCATTTTGTCTAACTGCACACAGTTACAGTGGTTGGGTTTAGCTCACTGCGGTTTTGGAGGAGTCATACCTCAAGAAATTGGGAATTTGAAGGCAGTCCAAGTGCTATATCTTTGGCAACAACAATATGACAGGTACAAGACTTTGATCAATTCTCGTGACTCTATCTAGATAGACTTAATGTTAAAGACTTAAATTCAATATATTTCTATTAAATTTTTATAAAGACTCAATATATATTTCTATTAATTTTTTATAACTGAGTAACAATTTAACATAATATGAGAGAGGGAGGTTATGAATCCAACCCTATTTTCACTTAGATTTGTGTTCTCTTACCAAATTTTCTTATCTTAATAACATATATACTTTTCTTTTTTTAAAAAAAAAAAACTCTCTTGCAGTTTTAATTTTAACTTTTCTCTATCGATTTAAGCTTTTCTAATTGAATGAAAGATTAAGTTGTTTTTGTTTATATTTTATTTTCTATTTAAGTATTTTATATCCTCAAACTATTTATGATTCTTTAATTATCCTTTATCCAAAAATGAGTATAAAACATTAAAGCATCTCTAATATTCCAATACTAATTTTAAATAAATTTTGTCAAGTGTCATCAAATAAGTGGAATGCTAATCCACATCAAATTAATATCAAAGGAGTTTACGTTAAACTTTAAAATTCATCTTCAATTAATAATTTCAAAAGTGAGACATTAAATTCATACGCGCATATCATTTTCTAATTGGTAATTTTTTTTTCAAAAGTGAGACATTTTTATTTTCATTTATTGAGTCAGCACATGATATCAATATATAACATTATTGTTTACGCTATCATGGACATCCGAGCATGACATGACTTCAAGACATATGCATCGAAAAAGAAAACTTAATGACACCATTAACTTTGATAAGCGTTACACATTTTTTTTACATTGACATTAAAACATTAGAAATGTTATTAATAAAAAATAATTGAGGATATAAAAATATACAATAAAAGATAAAAGAATATAATTGAAGAATTGTAAATAATTTGAGGAAACAAAAAAGATAACATAAAAATAAAAGATAAAATTGAAGGATTAAAAATAGTTTGAAGGAATTTTTCACAATTATCCCTTATATAAAATGCTCACTTGCATTCTCACATGGAGCGTATAATATCTAAAAGAGGTAAATCCCGCTTGTTCATAGCGTGCATTTCATCATGTATCAATTCATTCATAAGAATAGTTCATGAAGAGGTTGAAAATATTTAAATAATAAATTTATTTAACTTATTTAAATTATCCCAAACATTTAGTTATAAATATTGTTATACTTCTATCCTTGTTTCAAATAGGGTACATATCTGCTACTATGCACATTGGTTAGCAGATAGGTAGCAGAAGTTGCCTTTCTTATAATAAAGATTCAAGATAGGGATAAACTCCATTACCAAGGTTTAACAATGTAGAGTTACACCAGTTATTTAGATTGTGTAGAAAAGCTTTACAAATGAATCAATTAGTATATGCTCCCCTCGACTTATATCAAGAAGATTCAACTAGTATGAAACAATCAACATCCAAGAATCTACCAAGAAAAATCTCTTTGAACATTTTATGTGATTTCTAGCCACATAATGCTTTTGCAATAGTCTAATCCATTATTTCCATATGTAATTGAAGGTCTCTGTCAATTCTGCGCGGAATTTCTGAAGTTCTCATCAATGGAACAGAGTCTTTTTGAGAGAAGATCAGTCATATGCATGTCACTTCTTATAATTTAAAAAATTCAGTTCCCAAATTAATTTATTCTGGAGTAACTAATTTAATTATTTTG
This sequence comes from Apocynum venetum, assembly GCA_019593545.1. Taxonomy (NCBI): domain Eukaryota; kingdom Viridiplantae; phylum Streptophyta; class Magnoliopsida; order Gentianales; family Apocynaceae; genus Apocynum; species Apocynum venetum. The sequence goes on along the minus strand of SRSM01000610.1, from coordinate 38,928 downwards.
CAATTGTTACATTTTACTTAACAACTATTGTGACAATTATGAAAATCGTCTTTGATATATCAAAATAAATATAACGATCTTACAATTAATACTTAAACTCATTTTTATATATCATGTATGGATATATACATATTTTCAAGTGGAACGAATATCATATTCTCTCGAATCCGTAATGCGACTATAAGTTACAAATGATCAAATACTTAGTAATCTCTATATCAAAATGAATATCTCAAACTAAAAATAAATAGTTAAGTTGATTCTTATATATCATATGGAAAGAGTATCACACATTTAGCCTCTTAAGGCCATAGTGTCATTTGCTAGGCCAAATTCATCCAAAGTCCGGAGATTAGGACTCTAAAAGTGACTCTCGCCCATAAAATATAGCACTTAACTCCCACACTTCTGGCTAATTACCTATTTTGATACCAACTATCACACACATACCAGTTATGGTATTATGAGCCTTCCAACACTAAATCAATTACTTACAATCATCCTCACACTACCAAAATAGCTATCTCAAGTTGATATTAAATATTTCAATCAATTCTTATATCTCATACGTACATACATATCAAAATGCGGGACGAGGTATCCCATGCAAAGTCTGTCATCAATATTTAAGCAGAAATTCCATGTATGGAAGTTCTAAGATATAAAAGTCTAGAAGGTATCTTAAGACCAAAGACGGCTTTAAATATGTATTTCTTGTAAATCTAGGTCATTCCTCACGCAATACTTTGCCAATTTGAACTCAAGAATCATTTATTCAAAAAAAAAAACTCAAGAATTCTTCGCAAAACTATTTTTAGTCCTTAATGAAAAGTATCTTTGCACTCTTGATTTTGATTTATATGAAGTCCTTGTGCTTTATAAATATATTTAGAGATTCAAACTAATAACAGTAACAGAAAAGTCTCTTCTTTACTCTGCTGCGTGGTTTGCCTTCTTGAAGCCTAGATTCTGCAGAAGCCAACTAAACATGGAGGAAAAGGGGAAAAGATGAGATTTGACATTCCTAGATGATATCTGAGGATGGTTTAACCTTCCCTTTCAAGAACTGCAGTATGTGCTCACGTTTCCAGTTGTCGATTCTGCATATAAAACAGCAAAGAGGTTATCCAACGATGTGATTCATTTAACTATTACTATGGAACAAAACATCCAAATCCACATAAACATGTATTTCTTCTGCAGAAATTCTGGAAGACAATAGGTGCAAATTGATTGCTAGATAGTGCATCGATCAGGAAGCAATCACAAACTAGTGGTTTAAGGTTTTACAATCATCAACAGTAAAGCTCAATCACTATCTAATAAACAAAATTTGGCACATTTTGGATAATGCTAAGAACAGAAAATTAATTATAAGGTAATAATATCTCACCTAATTGTTTCTTTTGTTTCACCATCACTGTCCAACATGACCAACTTTGGCGGGGAGTTAAATGCATATTGAACTTCTACAGAAGGGAACTTGTCTTTCTCTTCTTCAATGAAACCCACAATTTCAGGATAAAAGACCAGTTTTCTCATGCAGACTTGCAGGATCGCTCCAGAATAGAAGACCTGCATTTTTATGATGGTTTTAAAGAATTGCATTATAAATCTTCCAGTGAGATTTATGAAACAATAACCAAAAGGATAACCTATGCATTTATTTACTTATTCCAGGTACCATTAATAAAAATATACCTCATAACCCATACGCACTCTTGTGAAAAAGGAGAACAGTCATACATGTAGCAGCAGATAATGAGGCTACCAAAATGCAATAACAGTTACAGAAACGAAAAAGAGTGCATCTATTCAAAAACATATATATGTTGGCAGGAAACAACAATGAACTCCATTAAATAGACTCAAATATTGGAAAGCAAATATGTAAATATTGGAAATATAATTCTAAGAAACTTGATTAACAATTTAACACAAACTCAAGAGTAACATCAGATTTATATATTAATGAATCTTCTCAGCCCCTGATCAGTAGATCTTACACATCTAAGAAGACAATGTTCTCTGAAGAAAATTAATTCATCACTCTTATGGCAATGGTTATTGTTCAGAAAATCATGAATGAAGGAAAATTAAGTTTCACGAATAATTCGGATCAAGAATTCAGTCTAAATTTTGAAATGACAGGTGCCCATGAACTCCATACCCTAATAATCATGAGGCTCATAGTCTTGCAGTACTTAGAAGACTTGTTCCTTGTGAAATTACATCCGAACAATTTCCACAGAAGTGACATAATTTTCTCATGTTCCTTTCTGGAATCATAAAATGAATTACAATGACTCATCTTCAGGGAAGCTGAATACCTAAAATCTTGCCACCGACCATCATCGACACTAATTAGCTTATTTATTTCCATTCTCTTCCACCTCTCCTCTCACTCAACAGAAATATTTCATGAGCTGAAGCATGATAACTAAATCGGGTGCAAACAAAAAATGGGAGGGAACAAGGACAGGTAGCCTTTTTTTTAGCAAGAGGGGATGGATGAATGCTTGAGTTTATGTTTTTAATTGATTACCAATAATGACACAGAAACACAAGTCTAAAACAGTTTAACACCATATTCCTTCCATATTCTACGGCCAGTCTTACTGTGGACCATTGAACCATAGCATGTTCAAGAAACAATATCCTTATTTTTACCTATTTTGGGTCCATGGTCTCCACATGGAACATAGAGCAGGAACACTAATAGCAAATAGGATTTTCAATGATCTCAATAGGTAAGAGAAAGTAATATAGGGAATCCAGATATTCCAGGAGACAGCACGCCATCTATTTAATCTTGCAGTACCTTACTTGTCGCATCATCAGAATCTTCTGTGCAACACCTCAGACAATCAGATACCAGTTCTGCAATATTAAATCAAAAGTCAAGAATAAAAAGGATAAATAACCTCAACGCCCATCCCTCCTTCCTGCACACCAAAAGGAAAAGAAAATGGAAAATGAAAGAGAAGCATGCCACATCAACAACACATATCTTTCCATTTCTTCAGCCAATCTATCATCGACCATTGATCCCTTCCCATGGGGGTAATGGCCGGCTAATCCAATGCATCTCTGGTTGTTTTCTTTCTTGTTACCTCTTAGGAGTGAAGGGCCAGTCCAGTCTCTCTGGAGTCTGTCAAATCACATGTTCTTCTACCCAACTTCCCCAGTGGTCAGGCATTAGTAAAGGTGAAGAATGATTGCAAATGACATATATGTGAAGAAATGTTAAGAACCTAATAAACCAAAACAAATAGGACATTCCAAATTCTTACTGTACCATGAAATCAGTTACCTCTAAATTATAGTGTTAAACCTTCCCATTTCTTTTCTGTCTTTCCTTCTTTGGTTTTCTATTGTTGTTCTGTTCTAATGTTGTGATATACTAGGCTTCTCTGACCATTCAAATAAACATATAAAATGGACTCAGGAGACATATATCCCAAACTAATTGACATGTAAATCCACAATCATTGTCCCAATAACAACTTTCTTCTTTTACCTGATCTAGTCGACATCATCACAATACTGGCTAGACAAAACCATCAAGAGGATTTTATAATTAGAGTAATACATCAATGCTATATTGCCTAGGACATTCAAGACTATAAAGGCTATAAGAAAATCTAATGGAGCAAAGCCAATTTGGGTCAAAAGTTTAATTTTAGTCTATATTGCTGACTTAGATTAGAGACCTGCTAATTAGAGCTTCTTGGGGACTAAAGCCAAACATAGGAAATGAGAACTGCTAATCAGGACTCTGTATTTCTAGTCCAGAAAAGCAACTTTATAACATTAACAGATTGGAACTCCTTCACGCTTTGCAATTGTTTCTTCCATACTTCTAGGTGGTGAGCTTATTATAGCAGACTACAACGTTAGTAACTCTACAGAATCTTGAAAAAGGATTCTCTTCATAGAACCAAATCCAACTATAAAGGTGTAAATTTTTATTGAATTTATTCGTCTTCCCTGACTTGATCATAACAAAAAACTGCAGAAATACAAAATAGCACTTCTTATTTAGGCCCTTAATCTCACTATTCTTTCAACCAATTTAACTGGAAATTCTTACAAAACTAACAAATAAAAAACAAAATTGCATTTCTATAGTTAAAACACGAAAATCAAATGAAACGAACAATATCAATGGAAACAGAGATCAAGATTTCTTACCTCCAAAGAAGTTATAATATATTTTATATTAGCTTTTTAAATAAAGAAAACTACTCACACATCAAGACTAAATTCCTCAGATTGAACAATCATACATACTAATACTTTATAACAACCAAATAACTAATTATATCAGAAATCCGATCAAAACCCAGAATTAAAAAACAAACTTGAGAGAAACACATAAGCACCTTGGTCTTTCACATACTCAGAGAAGGTATTGCAATCAGAGCAGAGAGCGAGACCCGTGAATCCTAGAGCCTCACATTCTTTAGTACTCAGTTGTTGGTGCTGCTCTGCTCTCAATGAAACGACTCCAAACAGAAAAAACAACAAGGCAACTGTGTAGATCAACAAACCCATCGTTGCAGTCTTCCCCAGTTCCAAGACTTCCTCTTCTCCTTTTTCCTCAGGTGATGGCGACGATCGGTAAAATGGAATGCGCGTATTCTGAGGATGCGTCGTTAGCTGTGGTATGCATTCACTTGACTTGACTTCACACGACGGACGCATCCGAAGTCTAACGTCGAGGGCGTTAAAATTTATCCCTTCTTAAAATTAAAAAAAAAAAGGAAAAAAAATTTATCCAATTATTAACAAATCCTGTCTTTAATTTTTTTTTTTATTCCGAGCTATTTCAAAAAGAAAAGGAGAACGATAAGTAGGAAAATGATTGGAGAAAAAATTGAGATTTAGTCTCAGAGTTAAAATTGTATTTTAAGTATCCATGAATTATTATGTAATTAGGATCAATTGTTTCGGGAATTGACATTAACGGGAAAAGAAAAAAAAATATTTTATTTTTTTTATAAAAAATATTTGTAACTTTCTATCATCAATAATTAATATTTTTTAATTTTATTTCTATTTAAGTGAAGATAGATAAAAGATTGATTAATTTTATCCTTTTGGAAAATCATGACATTTAACCTTGAAGCTCAAGTGTATAACATTTGCCATACTTTGCAATGTATCTAATGCCCAACAAAATGGCTCTGAATATTGAAATATTATTCAGGAAAATTTTAGCATTACATATTAGTACTTTGACAGACTAGAACACCCTTTCTTTAACTGTGGGTAAGGTACCAAGGATTACAAGATCACACCACTTGATCTCTACAATGGAGATAGGGTGGGACTAAATTCCCAACAGAGGCCAACGAGGAAAGATTACAGTAGACGACCTATGTTGGAGGTTGACAAAGAAAAGAAAAAAACACAAGAAAACCTCCTATGTACCCAAAATAACTTTAAAATGGTTCTTGTAAGCCCACAGCTTTATCTGGTTTCTTGAACAGGAGTAGCAGCAACATTCTCAGTGACATCAGTGGTAGAAGTTCTGGATTTAATATATGAGCGTGCAACTTGTAACATAATATCCACCTCTTTCTTATACTGCACACATTGTGTTACAAAGATTTAGACATGCAGAGAGCTACAAATTTGAAAACTGATTTACAATGTTCATTTGGACGGTTTCACAGAAGCAGCAAAGCAATGTAAAGCTTACCTCATCAATAGCACCCGCTTTGATTTTAGATTGCATTATGCACCACTTCTTAAAGTGTGCCCCTGTTGGAGGAAACAGAAGGAACTAAATGAACATCTTTATTAAAAAATGCTGCTATTATTAGGTAAGGAATCATGCGAACCTCAACCGATGTGCACTAGTTGAGTTTTTCATATACTTAACTGGTTTAACTTTATGCATGAACAATGACAATAATGCCTGTAGACCTAAACTGAACTCAGTTAAATGCAGCAATGATAAACCATTCACCTAGAGATGGGATGGAACCACAAATTCTGGGGTTCACTATCCAAGATTCATATAAGTAGCTAATCGAACACAGATTCTCAAAGTTAATAATCTAAGGTTTAGATACAAGGGTATGAAAATGAGAAGAATAGTTACTCAGTAAAAAAAATCATCCATCAGCAATATAAACACGAGGATAAACGCAATTCTGGGGCTAAGCAACTTTTGCTTAATCAAGGCCTATGATTTGTATAGTACCTAAAACATAATCTGTATTTAATTCCTATGTTCCTTGCTTTATTCACTGAATATCTATCTTTATCTGGTTCATGGGTTTGAAAGAAAGTCCAGTCTCCAAGATCACTGAAACTTAAGAAACTTGACAGAATAAAAGGGAAGGAAGTCAAAGATTTTTAGTAAATGATAAAAGAGAAAAATCACCTTATATCAGATGGCATGGGAGTCTAGTTGCAAGAACATTACATGCTTTCAGTGGGCAAGAACCCATATCAGAGTAAGCAAAATAAATGAATTAACATTATCAACCTTCTTCGTGTGCGTGAGAGAGAGAGAGAGAGAGAGAGAGATGGGGGGGGATATATGAAGGTTGTTGTAAATAAGAATTCTAGAAAAATGAACAAAGCATTCATAAAGTTCAACAAACTGAAATTCATTGCCAGTAAAAACTTACCAACTTTTATATCCATTTTGCACGAAGATTCAGAAATGGTCTCTAAAGTCCATCTACAGTGAACCTGGCATGAGAAGGGATCAGCAATAATCAAACATATTAAACGAAGGATTAATTAAATCAATTAATCATGAATATCAGGATATGTAAATTAACACAAGCTTTGATTCACGACATCCCCTATAGCCTACAAAAAATATGTAATCAAGCTATATTGCCTAGATTCATCCAAGGCTATATAAGATATGAGCATCCAATGTTTTTCCATTCAAACTCGTTAATTAGCTTATGACCTACACAGACACAAACGCACGCATGCACACAAAAAACACATACATCCTTTTCAAATTACCAAATTAAAACCTAATACCTTGTTTGGTACCTATTAATACTACAACTATCGTATGGAATATAGATTCAATACATATCTACCTCTACTGTTTGGATAATTAACAAACTTGACCACACATTCAATCTCAATTGTACCTCTTTCATTTAAAAGATTGCATCATTCTTCATTTCATCAGAGGAGCAAAGGTATTATTTCTCAAACAAGATGTATTTCACCACCAAAAGATGCATACTATCCATAAGAAACTTCTAACAAGTTGAGAGAGAGAGAGAGAGAGAGAGAGAGAGAGAGAGATAAGTAAAAACTATCTGATTGTTTGAAATTAGGAAAACACTGAAAAATTCTCTTTGACATCTGGCAGAGTGTTAGACATATGAGAAGGAAAAGCAAAACTATAAAAGACCACAATTTTGCAATAACATGACATAATTATGATAAAATAAAACAGTCATTATATAAAGATCGAGAAGGAAAACCTTATCGCTCTTTACTATTGCAGTATTATGAGATTAAAACTCTCATGTACCTCAAAATAGGACCCAAAAGGAACATCGTGTGCCTGTTGTGCAGTTTCAAAAACCTAGAATTGAAATAAACAGTAAACGAAGATAAAATCATATCATGGCAGAGGAGAAAAGACAATAAGCAAAAACGGAACAAATATAAGTTAAAAAAGTCAGACCAGGACTTTCTTGTCTGGAGATAATAATGTGTGCTGATATTCACTCATTGCGGTATCTGGTGGGCACATCGGACTCTTACACAAGGATCTAAATGTAATTTCTCTAACTTGACCATCGTAGTCATCTGTGGCATGCCATTGACCCATCTAGTCAGAAAAAACCAGCCTCGTTAATTGAAAGGAACCGCCAGGGGGATGGTGCAGCCGTTATATAATCAGAATAAGTCACAGATATATCATAGCTTTAATTATTTCCATTGGTTAGATTCTGGAATACCCTTCTCACCTGATTCTGCACAGTATGATCTATCTAATTTACTTTATATTAGGTTATATGATAGTTGCCTTCTCCCTTTGTTGGTATCCATGTTCATATGTCCAGTAATTACTAGAGTATCATGCATGATATTTAGTTAATGCAAATTAGTTTACTTGGAATTCATATATAAAATGAAAAAGAATGAATAAATAGTATAGGCATAAATTGATGCCAAAATACAAAAAATGTTCCAAAGCAGATGAAAACAGAAACAAAATCCGAAGTAGAGCGAGGCCCCCAGACTTGCAACAATATTAGACAAATTCAAATTTAGCCCAGCAGTTGATAACAGATAAAAACTAGCAGCACGATCAGACTACAAAGTGAGCAAAATTCATTGTATGCATCATTCGTATCTATATTACTACACACATATGAGCAAATCATTTTACGGCTTGTACAAAGATATGCTCTGCATATATACATATGAATATTTTTTTTCATCCATGTAAACAGTAGTTTGGTCATCTAAAAGTTGATTGTGATATTTTAGAAAAGGAAGCACAGAATAAACAGGGGAAGCTACTAAATACTATATGATAGTGATCCAATAGCATGCCCAGTCATCCACTTTGGTGCCCTCACCACATTTCTTTAGAACAAACATTCACCAATAAGAACAGATCATCACATAGCCAGATTTAGTAGCACTTCAAATTGAAAATTTAAAAACAATAAGTAAATAAGAAAAATAAAACAAAACAAAAGGGTTTACATTCTCACATATGTGTGTGTGTATATATACATATACAAGACTGATATTGATAATTACCGTGAGATTAGTATCTTTTCGTGCAGCTCGGTACTCATTTGTGAAACTTGAACCATCTTTAAGTAGTAATTCAAAGAATTGCTCAGCTGTGCAAGGGAAAGTATCCTGATGAAACTTTTTATGAGAAATCTAGTATAGAAATTAATAACAAAAACAGGAACATAGTTTATATTAGACACTTACATCATATATACCAGAAAGTACTTCCTCCTTGATAAATGGTTGAGATTTTTCAGTTTTAGGCGCACCTTCCTCTGGGAGCTTAACTCGACCTATCCCACCTTTAACAGAGCTACTATGGGCGCGCAGTGCTGACTGTTCCTTTTCCTGCAAAACAAAGGAAAGGAGCATTGTTTGGAGTTGATTTGCAAGCTTTGCAATAGCCTAGAAAATCCACAAATGGGAACCATAAATTGATACCTTTAGAAGCTTCACAGTCTTTTCTTTTGTTTAGTTTCTTTTGTGTATCTTAACACATGTTCTAGACCCATGGATATGGATGATAGCAAAGATAACTCCAAAAGGGGAAAAAGAAACAAGCAATCTGACCTTCTTCTCAGCTTCTACAATTGCATGGCAATTGTTTGCAGCCCTTTGTAAAGCTCTCAATGCATTGTTTCTGTTCCAAAATGATGCAAATTTGTATCTCACTCTACCTGAAATTTTAAAAGCATAATACACTGGCTCATATCTCAACATCAAAGGCTATGGCAAACAAGTACATCAACTGGAAGTGGCATTATTGTCAATCCTTCACTAAACTTATGCACTGGTTTTAGTTGTTGTCATTAACATAATGAGTACCTATGTCACCATTTAGAGTGGAGAAAAATGACCATCATCAAAGCAAAATTCAAGACAATAAACAAAAATAGAAACGAAACGAGGAACAGACTTGGAAGTAAACAAGAAGTTTGATATGACAAAGAAATTAAGAAGTGGAGAAATAAAGAACTCTTGAGATGAATGACGCTTCTAAAGCTTCAGAAGTTGATGCTGTCAACATGTGCAGCCATTTAAAATTGAACATCCCTCTTTGTTGCCATTTACGGTTATTGTTTCTTTTGGTTGACCACTAATGACTGTAACTTCTGTGGGTGCCATATAAAACTAAATTTTACTACGCAATTGATAAAAAATTCCTTCTAATACCTATTTCAAGAAGCATCAACATTATTTGGCTAGAAATTTATTCGTAGCTTAGAATCTTCAAGTAAAATCCTAACAGGAGAGCATCATAAATTGAAAAAATTTTATGTCAATCAACTGAATGGAGGGTGAATCTCTGAAAATAAGATCCATAATGGAAACAATTATATTCAGGCAATATTTTCCATAATGTTGCCCAGTCGAACTTGATTTTCGACAACCCAATTGGAAATTGCTAATCAAATGATAAAAAACAATCTCTGCAGACACATATACTCTTTTAATGACTTCAAATGATTACTAAAGCACATAAATTTTCATGCCTGGAAGCACCCATTAAGTCCTCTTTAACAGCTCAAATACTTGAAAGAGTAGAAAATATCTGCAGGCATGACAACTATCAAAAATCCATATAACATTACCAACCATCAGGACTTCCCAGAGGTGGCACACCATGCCCGCCAGCACCCATACGAAGAACTATTGTAATGGCTGGATTAATAACAGCATGCTGGCTTCTCTTTATCTGAAAGAACAGCATATGGAACCCATTACATTCTCTAAGAAACATAATTCCTTTAGAATGCAAAGGAAATTTTTTAAAAAAAGCAAGTCCACAACAAGAAATGAAATTGTACCTCATCAATGTCTCCAAAAGGTACAATTACCTGCAAGAGGAAGAAGAAAATATGTGATAAATGAGTAAAGAATTAAAACATGCCAGACTCTGACAACATGCTCCAGAAGAATTATGCATATGTAAAGCAAAAGTCCTGCAAATGAAATAGAACAGACAATTCATAGAGTTCACCAAATTATGAGCATAAGTTGCAAAGGTAAAATATTGATCTTGAAACATCAACTTGTTGCTTTACGAGAATAAGAAAATTATAATTTCCATGCAATTTTTTGAAATTGAGCTTCAAAACAAGATAATCCATTGCACCAAAAAGCCTAAATGTGAAAGAGAAATAAAATATCAGCACTGTACGAAGAGTAGGAATAAGGGAAATTTTCATTGGATGAATTCATAAAGGCATATTGAGTAACTGGCAGTAGAGAGGTTATACTGAGGCAGGACTCCAGTGTCTGACTAGCAGGCCGCAGGCATTAGGCTTTGTGAGTTCTATCACATCCGAATTGCAAGCCTCATTTTAGAGAACACCATGAATCCTTGATCATTCTTCTATTTATATATGAACCAACTTCCATGAAAGTACTAGTATAAATCACTTCAAAGTCTAAAATAAGTAAAGAAAAGACTATAAAGGAAAAGGTCCACATCTAGATAAAAAATAAGCAAGCTCTTGCACAAAAGATGCCCAGATAAAAGAAAATTCTCATAATTTTATGATTGAGGTTAAACAACACTTATCCAGAAAGTTAAGAGGAAGTACTATAGAGAAATGATCACAAGCCATATGCAGTCCAGTAACAAACAACAAATGTATTCCCCTACAGGAGAATTAACAAATGCAATAATAGATGTTTACTCAATCTCTGAAATCAAAGATGTGCTATCAACCTTCATTTGCTTTCCAAACACGTTAGAATGGAAGCACATGTGCCAAGCAGAGACATACATTCGGCCGTGATACAGAAATGACCTCTCAAGAGCACAAGAATAGCTATGCTCAACCACCTGGAAACACAACGAATTAATGACTGAATCTCCAAAAACAGTATGAAACTGCAACAATCTGGTGTGGTAAATTATTAGAGAACCATACTGTAGTGAAAGTCAAAATCAACAATACATTGAATAAGGGAGTAGATTAAGAACTTTGCCTCATCTGGAAGAAGGCCAAATATTGTTTGCAGTGGTCCTGGTTTCTGATGAACAACGGTCAGTCCTTGAGTATCTAAAGACCTCCTTCTCACATTTGCACCAGCATAGCCATTCAAAGCCCTGAGAAGGATCCCATGCAAGTTCAAATTTATAGGTTGCCGAAAGGGTATGCATCAGAAAAACTGCAACAAGTAATGCTCCAGAGATTTGCAGAAATTATATTTCGAAAGACGAATATCACTTGGCTATTAGCACACAAAAAGCTAAATAAGAGAAACAAGAATATGACTACCATGGCATTCAAAACAAAAACTAGAATGCTGCACACAAACACAGCCCCCGGCCCCCCTAAAAAAACAGGACAAAAAAGGAGAGAGAGCCTATTATGCTCAGAGTTCTAAGATACAAGGACAAATACATATGCAAGCACATGTACATATGCAAAAAGTTTCCATGCAATCGTTTGGAATAAAGACAGAAAGCATCAATCCACACTGTTAGAAATGGTAAGCAATTTTAAAAACAATGCAAAAAAATTACAAAAAAAGAGAGAGAGACTAGTGCTCAGAGTTCTAAGATACAAGGACAAATGCATATGTAAGCACATATACATATGCAAAAAGTTTCTATGCAATCGTTTGGAATAAAGACAGAAAGCATCAATCCACACTGTTAGAAATGGTAAGCAACTTTAAAAACAATGCAAAAAAATTACCGGGTAGAATTTTTACGGAGCTTGATTGTTTTTATATGAAGACAAACCTGATAAACAGAAAATGAAGTCAAAATGACCACCAAATACAATCAATACAAATCCATAAAGGAAAAAGAAATATATATATATACAAACAATTACCTGCCCTGATGGACTATCCAAAGAATACCATAAAGCACCTGTTTGACCTTCATATTCAACAGGAATAGTGACAGAACCAAGAACTGCACTTTTCCAAATTATATCCCAATCATATATCGTCACATGTATCTGTCAATGCAATCAGGTAAAAGAGTTAGTTAAAAAGACTGGAGGAAGTGCACATTCAATCAATGCAAGCCATCGATAGCTTCAGATAAAAGCATGATATGTAGGGGGTCTAAAAATAAATTATTAAAGGAGGGAAAAAAAAGAACATTTCTACGCTACTGCAGTTACAGGCAAAATTTAATGGATGTAACCCAGAAATACACTTTCAACTTTTCTTAACTTTTAACCTGATATGTGTATACTCATCAACACAATTTCTTCGGTAGCTGGTAAGACAGATCACCAAAAAAAAAAGAGAGATCTATGACTACAGCAGTTACAATCAAAATTTAAGAAAAGCTTGTATATATTCACTTTATAAGGAGAGAGGGCTCTAAGCAGCAGAAAATAGTAATTTGTAGCACTGAAGTATAACAAACTAGAGAGTTTTCTTATGAAGGCCTGGGGTTAAAGACGTTCTTAAAAAAAAAAGTGTTATTTAACAGAAAAAACACATGAAAGAAAAGATAAATCCAAAACTAGTGCACTCAATCACCAAAAGGTTCACATGACACAAAAACCCACATTTTACCAAAATATATGCGCAGATGCAAGCAAATTTTCCATAAGGAAATCAAATTAGAGCAAAATTTATAAGTTTCTTGGCATCTAATCCAAATATAAGTACTACTGGTACCTCCACCGGAAGTTCATCAACAGAAAAGTTGAACTCTTCTCCCCACATAGGATTTCTTGAACCAGGAACCATGGAGCTGCAGTCATGACATTTAAGCATTAGTCTTGTTATACAAATTACATACTGATTTAGAATCAAGAAATGGTAAATCAAGCAAGAAAATGAATGATGATCACAAGTAAAAGGAGAGAATTACAAAAATTCTACAGATCTCAAAGGTGCAAGACTGAATTTCTATGGAAACATAAAACGTGGAATCTCTATTTTATTCCACCCAGGAGCATGCAAAGTGAAATGCAGTAAAGAAAGGCTCACACTAAGATATTGTCAAAAAGGAATTTCTGCTAAAAATGAGGTTTTATCTGCAACTAATCATCTATGCAACCTGCAGTATCTGAAGTCAAACTACGTAATTGGTGATTTAGTTATTTATAAAATGAAAAATAAGTAATACAGAGTTTCTCCATGCAGAAATGCATATTGATTGTCATACTGTGTAAGAAGCTTAGTTGAGCAGAGCCAACTGGCACCAGAAAAGTTTACCTTGTGAACAAGCCAAAATAAAAGCTAGACCTCCAATTGGGGAGAAAAGGGGGAAAATTTGAATGAGCAGGCAAGGATTTACAGGCTGACTCATTGTATCACCAACTGAAGCTACAAATAAATAAGAGATTCCAATGTGTCAAGGATGGGATTGTAGGACCAAAATCCTTCTTCCATTCATTTGGCATTCAATTCAGGAATTAGATTCACACTTTCTATTTGTTCACTCATCCCAAATTAATTTACTTAAACACAGAGTAAATATGTTTCTAGCCACTGACTTTTAGCAAACACATTTTAAAGAAACTGCCCCAAGGAAGGTTTACAAATTCTTCAACATTCTAAGAAATGGATGGATAAAATCCTTGAATCCTTAATGTAAAGTTTCTTCCAACATTATCTTTATTGCACTGGGCCCACATTGAAAAAGAAAGGTAGCAAAAGTCCTTGAAAGAAGGCACTGATCTTTTTACTTTTAATGCAGAAAATCCAATAATGGTTCTTCCAATAATATCTTTATCTCACAGAGCCCACAGTGAAAAGGAAATGTAGCAAAATAAAACACCAATCGGTACCATTGATGGTGTTTATATTACAAAGACAAAAAGATAACGCTCTTACCTGAGCATACACATACAAATGAAATATTACTTACTGTCCCTAGGTAGACTAAAATTTAGTTTCTTATTACATGTTAACTAAAGAAACATAAGTGTTAAATGCAAATTAGCAACAATGAATGAATAACTAAATAACTGCCCTATAACTCGCTTCAGGATTCTATGAAACTAAATTATATGCAGTTACCTGAATCGCTTTTCTGTACCACAAGTGATGATTGCATATGGATCTGAGGTGCCATTGAGATTTGCAGCAATAAGATTCTTGGCTGCAAGAAGCTCAACCTACACCAGATTGCTGTTATTAATTTAAGTACCAAGTGAAACAGCCATATGTACTTTTTGTCACATGACATTATGTCAGAGTTAGGACCAGAAATACACCATGCATATCTACAAAACTGAAGGTGGAAAATGATGATGCTTGTTAAAAAACCAAAAGTACCTTGACCATGTATGCAGAATTTGCTTGAGACTCTGCTTTAAACTGGCTTATCTACAAAATAAGTGCAGAATTTCATGTCAATGAGCAGACAGTCATTCCTGTAAACAATAGGCTATATTGCAAGCAAACAGGATTAATTGCTAACATATTAACAAGCAAGCCCTGGTTTTGATACTAAGACCTAAATAAAATTGAATAATCTCAACAAATAAGCTACAATATTTTTCTCCCTCCCTAATGAGGAAATCATTGATCCGAAAGAATAAGTTCCAGAATGACTGGATCAAAAATTAGCAAAAGAAAATTACTATTCCTAGATCAGTTAATAAATGCATTGGGGGAGGGGGGAGGGAGGGAAGAGACGACAGAGGAAAAAAGAACTAGGACCTAAGAGTAATGTAGGGTGGGTTTATTAACATTTGAAAGTAAGTCTTGCTTAAAATAGAAGCTAACTACAAAAGAAGCCTCCTTTCTTGTTTTGAGTGAGTTCCTTTCAGTTTACACTGAAAGGTACATAAGCTTTCAGTTTAGCAACTCTTTACTTATCAAAAAAAAAAGAAGAAGAAGAAGAATTGACTACTGACGAAAATGATGATTCAAAAGGTCTACACCAATTGAAAAAAAAAAAAATATATATATATATATATGTATATATACACCAAATCACGTTTAAAAAGAAACAAACAGCAAGCAAAAGACCAAAAATCTCTAATCCCACAAAATTGGAAAAAAAATTTACATTGAAACAGAAACAAATTTATTAATGCATCAAGATTCAAGAACAAAATGCAACGACAAGAAAATAAGTCAAAGTTCTCTCCTTTATGATTAATTATTTGCAAAAAGGGAAAAAAATTCCTTCTGCTAAATAAGGGAAAATTTTATTTTGATCATCTCAATTATGGGAAAATATCACGAAAAATATAAGTCCTCAAATCCAATTCTAAAACTTAAGGGGTAATGATCAAGAAATTGATTCTTTCCAAAATAAAAGAAATTCAAATAAATATAACTAAATGCTAAAATTAAGAAGCAGGCTTGGAGATTACCTGAGCACCCTTTTCTCTGTCATCAATTCCATCAACCGTCCCATCCACAAGAGTCCGGTCATCCCCCTCTCCTCCGCCGGCTCCACCAAAAGTAAGAAACCAGTAAGCCGCCACCACAAAGGCCGCGGCAGCCACCGTAACTTGAACCTCCCACCAAGATGGGATTAAAAACTCCAACATGGTCGTCTCCAAATTCAACATAATTCGCCAAAAACAATCAAAAGAATTTCCAAGTAAATGTACAGAATGCGCAACACTCTCTAAAGATGATCCACTGAACATTACATACATCAAAACTAATCATATAAATCAAGAAATCGATCAGGGTTTTAGCACTTTCAACTACTCCTATACCCCAGTACCAAGAAATTCATCAAATGTGCTATAGATACAGTTATTCATAAATATTTCTTTGTGTATAGTGTGTGGAATGGGGACATCGTGGGCGTGGAAAACTAACATGGAGGATTAATTAAGTAGTACAAAGATGAAAAGACTATTATAGTCTTTGTTTCATATTTGAAAAGTTTGTTATTTTTGTTCCGAACTAGAAAAAAGTTCAATAGATTCCCTTTAGATTTGGATAATTTTATTAGTACGAGTAAAGTTTGACTTTTTCTTGCTTCTTTTGCAAGAAAAAGTCATAGATTAATCTTTTTTTTCTTTTTTACAATGGTCATAGATTAATTAATTATTTACAGTTAAAAATTTATTGTATTTAATGAAAAAAGAAAGTGAAAGTAATTTGTCGGTGGGGAGTAATAAAGGAGGGCAAGGGTATTTTTGAGAAATTTGGTTTGAAGTTGAATATTGTTTGGATTAACGCATGGGGTTAGAATAGAAGGCGAGGGAAAAGAGAGAGAAAGTGAGGGAGCAAAATTCAAAGCTTTTGATTTGTTTGCATATGCCATCATTTTGTTTTCAAAGTCTAGATGTGGACTTTAATTTTGTCAATTCCCATGAAAATAATAGTACTATCTTACAACTCTTGTATATTTTATCGGCCTATTAAATTGAATATTTTGTTCTTTGAATAATAGTATGTTCAAAATATTTCATTGTACATTCAATTTCGGACATTGTAATTATAAGTTATAAAATATTTTTCAATTTACAATTATCATATTTTTTGAATTTTACCCTATCTACTTAATGAACTTTCTTCTAAAAAATAATAAAATTTATAGTTATAAATTAGAGAAAACTTAAATTTAAAATTATTTTAGATATAAAATGTACACATTTAAATATTTTTAATATGCATTCGAGAAGTTAAAATGAGATAGAAAATTGTTAATGACATATGAAGTACTACAAATATGTCATTTTAATATGAAAATATTAATCTTTTAAAATTATTAATATACTTATAATATTTTTTCAATATTATAATCTATCTAATGTTATCTTTCAAAGAAAGTGTAAAATTATAGTCATAAACAAGAGATAGAAATTAAATTTAAGAATTTTAGTTATAAGATACTCACGTTTAAATATTATTCTCTTTATTTGAAATTGAATGTCAATATTTCTATTTTAGTTTGTCCGAATTTAAATATCCATTTTTCTTAAATAAATAATTTTTTATCTAAAGTTTCATTAATAATATTTTTAATTTAAGAGATTTATATCATACTAACTCATGCGTCTTATCACTCACCGTCTTAATTTAAAGTATTTGCATCTCACTAAATCATGAATTTCATTAATATTAAAAATAATTTAGTAACTTAATTAAATTCAAAAGTCTTCAATGATTTTTAACTAAAGTCAAAATTGAATATTCAATTTTGGATTGTTGGATGATGATGATGATGGTTATTATTATTATTATTATTATTATTATTATTATTATTATATAGACAAATAATATTATTTATTTATATATATATAAAAACATTTAAAATAACATATATTTTGGTATAAAAGTAAAATATTAGTATAGAATAAATTACAAGTAATATGCTTTTTTATTTCTTTATTTTCTCAAAATAGATTATAATTCATCAATAAAGAAAATAAATTAAATCAAAAATAAACTATACTCTAAATTTTTTTTCAATGAAGTTCGGACCAAATCATAATATACATGAGATTGAAAAACTAACGACCGAATTATTTTGGTTCGATCCATACCAAATTTCCATTCATTTCTAACTATTTCGTAATGTCTATGGATTCATAAAAAAAAAATTATATCATGGTATGAAGTTCTTATATCAACATTATCGACAAGATTTCTGTCAATAAAAGAAAAAAAACATAAAATTAAAAATTGAATTCGCAAATTAAAAATTAAAAATTAAAGTAAGATAAAACCACATTCCTACACCTCAACTTATTATAGCAAAATTGAAAAAATAACTAAAATTGCATCAAGAATTAAATGATATATGGCCAGCGAACTATTGACATTGCACCAATGACAACAAAAGTCTAATTTTTTCTTATACAAATTACCATAGGATTGGCAAGGTGGATGGGTGGTATTGGGGATACATATCTCCAACTTTATCCTTGATTGAAAATAATATCTTTATCCCCAATTTATCAATAACAGGAATACTCACAATTGTTCATGTGGATATGTAATATCATACGTTTCCAACCCGCTTCAAAATGTACATACAAAAAATTATCAATGCATTAAAAAATGTAAAATGTCCATAAAATACATTGAAAAAATTACTTCATAAAATATATTCACATTTCATATTCGATTTTCTTCTCATCATGTTTTTGTATAAATTGGCATGCAATATCATTTAAAGTAAAATTCTCGATACTATAACATTGTTTTTCATCTTTGAATTTATTTCATAGAGTGAGAATTTCTCATTGCACATGTCCATAAGGATATATCTCAAGAGTTAATTGAATATCATCCAATGACTCATTTTTAAGCCCATTATTTATGAATTTAATTTTATCTTCTCGATTTCTAGATACAAACTCGTGTGAACGATATTGCGTATTACAGTTCTATCTTGCACATTTGTAATAAACTTCTAACTCCTTATCTCTTAATTTCTTTGCAAAACTACTTTTACCCAATCCAAGTAGTTACTTGGGAAAATTATGTATATGTTCGCCACTTCGTCGGATTTATTTTTAATTAAGAATCTAATATGTCTAGGCATTCCTCTGGACATTAGACACCTCAATCACTCTATTCTCATTCACTCAATTTTTCTTAATTCATTAATAGAAAACATAGGGTAATAATTCTAATTTAGGAAAGTAATCATCCATTTTGAAAAGAAAGTAAGAAGAAGAAAAAAAGATGAAGAGAGAAAAATACCTATGGTAAAAGGAGAATAATAATAATATGTCTCTAAGTGATCTGATAAAGAAGAAGATGAAGAAATGAAAAAATATGCTATTTAACAAATGAGATATAATAATACAACATATTTGAAAAAATGAGTAGAAGACAAATAGGAAAAACAATGATAAATATATTAATACAACGTATTTAAAAAATTGGTAGAAGACAAATAGAAAAAAATTAGTGTTGTGATATAATAATACAACAGATTTGAAAAAAAATGAGTTTTTATCTAAAATATACATTTTTCTCAAATTATAATCCGTAGTATACCTTGTAGTGGAAGTATACTCGTTATAGACTCCACCATTTTTGCAAAGGACGAACCTAAACCTTAGTATATTACTTCACCAATTTCAATCGTAACAACGGAGAAAAAAATACACCCTAGCTCTGTCAATCATAACAACGGAGCAAAAACAAATTGGCAAACTCTATCTTTGTGAATGATGAAGGTCTACCAATTTCAAAAACAAAGTTGTGCTTGTGCTAATCAAATTTGATTGAGGAGAAAGCTGCAAAACAAAAATGAAGAGACAAAAAAAAAACTTATCGAAAAGACTGAGAAAGCTAAGAAAAAAAACAAGGGAAAGTAAAATAATTGTTGTCTAGTTCGTCCTTGCAAATGACGGACCTCTCAAGCCCCTAATTTCATAATATACAAAAATTTAGATAGTATAATTATATGTATATCTCTTTGATAGTCATTATCCCTATTCCATTATCTTAGCACCAATTCATTCTATCGTTCAATTTCTATTAGTGATGTGGCCTCTAACATTTCCATCATCAACCATCAAGTAATAATAACATTTCCATATCATCAAGATTGCATCTAGAACAAGTCTGCCAATGCAAATGACGGCTCTTGCTTTTGCTTCTAATTATAAAAAAAAAAATTTAAAGTAATGATCGGTATGTCAATGGCAAGACCGGTCCATAAAAATAAAAAAATGGTTCGTCATTGGCAAGACCAGTATGTAATAATAATAATAATAATAATAATAATAATAATAATAATAATAATAGATTAAATAGATACATCATTACGATCATCGATGTGTAAATTTTAAATGTCTTCATTTTTTACAAAAGCGGACGGGTACACACCAAGCTACCTTTACATCGACAATCGGAATGATGTATCTATTTAATCTATTATTATTATTATTATTATTTGAGAAAAAATATATTTGAAGTAAAAACTCAAAAAAATTGGTAGAAGACAAATAGGAAAAAAAAGTGATTTAAAAATTTGTATGAAACATATGAGGATGTTGAAGTGAAGATTAATGTGACATTCAATAAATTTGACAGCCAAAAAAGACATAAAAAATTTTCCGAGGTCAGATTCATCATCACGGGAAAAAAAAAGAACCTTGTATTATTCGTCCGAATCTATTAATTTGAAACAAAACGGAATGTTTACTGACATGGGCTTTCTATTCTTGCAAGAATTTCTTAGTCTAATTTGTGGGCATCTTCAATCAGATTGAGGAATTATGTTTAAATTTGACAATGACAGAGATTCTTTTATTTTCTTTCCTCTGCATTCATAGGTAGTGGTCATTGGTGTCAATGTCGATGTTGTAAGGACAGGGACAACCAAACCTCGATGAGGAATTGAGAAAGGGAGCGAACACATAGAACGAAGTAAGTTTGAAACTAAGCAAATTGTAGCCATAGGGTTTTTTTTTTCCTTTCAAAATGGGGAGTATATTGGGTTATTAGTATTCCCTAGTTATATTCATTATTAGTATTATAAAATAAATCAAATTACTTCAAAATAAAAATTTGGTTTTCGGTCCAATCCAATCTTTAAAATTGAAGGTCGGAGACTGAACCGAATTAATTTTTATCTACAAAGAACAAATTGGATTGCACCGTTAGATCGAAAAACAAAACCAAAATTTAAAATCCAATTTGGTCCAATCCAAACAATCAAGTTGAACCAAATAATGCAAACTCCTAAATTTGTTGTATGGTTCCTAAAATAAAGGAAGAAAATTGAGAAATGCAATTTGCATCACCCAAACGCATATCTATATATGCTGACAAACATTTGCTAATGTGGAGGCTAAATAGAATTAATTTTGGAAGCATATATCTCTAAACTTTGACAAGCTTTCGTTGATGTGAAGGATAAAAAACATTTTGGAAAAGCGTTTTGCAATATCCAAACACTATCATCTTTAAAAAGTATTGTAAAGCTTGTAAAATCCTTATGTTACATAGAAATGGAAAGGTTAAATGTTGTGAGCCTTATGGGTTTTTGCTTTCTCGTGACTCTACAAAACAAGCATTAAAATCCTTTTTCGCATGACATTAAAAATCATAAAGTTTCATTTTTTTTTTTCATTTTCACCAGCAACATTTCCTCATTTCCGCTCCAACATTCGAGTTTTTTCTTTCTACCATTTAATGACTATCATTTTTTTAAGAGAGAGAGAGAGAGAGATAATATATTAAATAGATAGATTGAAAAAGTATTATACTTATGTATGAATGATTGTAAAACAACTTATATTTAGAGACAAAAAATTGAGATAAAAAAGGTTTATATTTTAGGTGACAAATAGAGTAATATTTAAAATAATCTTCTCTCTTCTAAAAAATTATTGAATTGATAAACATAGCCATCTTCTCCTCTCCCACCCTATCTTGTCCCTACCTATCCTACATATATATCATCAACTATGTTGTAGTGACAAAGGGTCAAACTTACAAAACTTATAAAATTCCTAAATTAGGTCTACTAATTGATAATTGGGGGGAAATATTGAGTTAACAAATAAAAGATTTATGTGTAGTGTTGTCACTTTCCTTTCCCTCCTACTTCAACATGAATGATATGCACCCATAAAACAAAAACCAATATATATATTATATCTTTCGTCGGTCTTTTAGCCCATCTCTTTCTCTTATGTATTCCCTCACTTAAGTCTTTTTCATAACTATCTCTTATCTTTCTCTTTCTCCAGTCTCTTCCATAACTCTCCGTACTCTAAAACAATGGATGATCCAAGATAAAGAGTTTGACTATCTATCAATATATAAAAAGACAGTTTTGTTGTCGAAAGACAAGAAGACAGCCTTGCTATAGGAAGACAAGAATGCTTATGTGTTTTTGAATTTTGGAAGAAATAAAATGCTATCTCTTTGTAGTATAAGCTTTGATGCTCATTATAAGGTCTTTTTTTATGAGAACCTCCAACTTTTATAATCTAATAAAAAATGAGGAAATGTAGTGGCTACGGGTTGACACTTTAGTAATTGGAACTCTCATGATCGAAGTGAGGTTTCTTTCGAACAATTTGAATATGGAGGCATGACTTAAATGTGCTTGGTTAGAAAAGGGACTGGTAAGATGTTTATGTTTTAGGGCCTCCAAGATATATTATTCGATTTGATCTTCAAAATAATTTTCTTATCAAATTTTATTACCAAAAAATTCTTCCAATAAATCAAGATGGATTTTGTGAAAAATTTTGACGAGCAATTTTACAAAAATCTCAACAAATAAATTCCATCAAATATAATCCAAATTAATTAAAATATACTACACACACATGTATAATATCATTAAAATACATAAAATAACCAAACTCAATCCAATTTATATAAGAACATATCGAATTGTGTACGAAACCATTCAATTGATGAAAAAACAATTTCACAAAGTATGAAGACAATTCAACTCAATTGAGTAAATCATTCAATTTAACTCAAATATTTTCTTATTGAATCACCCCACTTGATAACAAATTGAATTCATTCAATTATCGAGTTAAGATTTATAATTTTTTTTTTAAATGTCAAATCAAACATCCTATAATCAAACTTTAGATTCTAAGATGAAACTTAAAATTCTAACACATTGTGGCTAAATTTAACATCTACGTTTACAAACTTATGGTTATATGTTCCCATGTGGTCATGTTGTTTTTTCTCTTCCACGAACCCTTGATGTTTTAATAATATAATACTATTACAAGTTAAACTAAATTTTGAATCATCAACCACACATAGTCTTAAATAAGTATGCATAACTATTTTATCTTAACTAATTACGTATTTTTATAAATAAAAAAACTTAAATTAGAGTTATAATGAGTCATGTATTTATAAGTTTGTAAACTTAATTAAAATTATCTTTTCTTTTCTTTTTTTAAATGATAATATTTGATGGATACTAGGAAGGCAATGTGAATGGGTGGTCCTAAGATACCTATCTCCAACCCCATCCCAGATTAAAAATAATTTCTCTGTCTCATCCTCCATTTCCATCTAAACCTTAATGAGTATACCTTTTGTTTCCGTCCCAATTCGTTAAAAAAATGTTCATATAAAAAGTTATAAAATGAAAAATGTACATATTATATATATAATACAAAATAAACTTAATTCATAAAATATATTTACATTACATATTTGATTTTGTTTTTCCATCGAGTTTTTATATAAATTTGCATATAATATCATTTAAAACAAAATATTTGGATTATAATATTGTTATTCATCTTTGAATTTGATATGACAATGATGAGGGCATGGCCAGGACCATGTTCGCGTACTTGTTCATGTTTCAAATTTGTCGGGGATCCCTGTCCCTGCTTCGCTTTCTCTACTTGCTCCTCTTTTATTCATTTTTCCATCTTTTAATTTTTTAATAAAAAATTAAAATATAAATATTTCAATACATAAAATCCTAAATAAATATTGTTCAATTCCACCAGTAGTACAATCATAATAAATGACAATTTCATAACATTCATAGTATAACCATTAATATAAATAATCATCATTTCCAATCTTTACTATATAATTAATAAAAATAAATATTTAACATATGTATAATTATATTAGTGTGAATATATATATATATATATATATATATATATAACAAATAATATATTTCATCCGTTCGAAATTCAATATCCATTTTGACTTTGATTAAAAATTAACTAAAACACGTTACTTTAATCAAATTATCAAATTGTCTTTCATAATAGTATAAGCGTATAGTGAGAAATATGACTTAGCCATATATAAATCATTTAAATTAAAAATTATGAGTGAGTTAATGATATATAAATTATTTAAATTAAAAAAATTATTAATAAAATTTTAAATAAGCAGATATGTAAATTAAATAAATCCCTTAAAAGTATATATATTTGTTAATTGATTAAAATATTTATATTTAAAATGAGATTACTGGTATATAAAATGTATTAAATCACTTTAGAGATAAAAAGTGATGATATTTTAAAAATAATTTATAAAAATATATATCTTTTAATAAGATTAATTATTATTTTTTAATTGACTTTAAAAATGAAACTAAGTCTGTCAATTTGGACGACGCACTACTACTAAGACACTATAGCAAAAACCGTCTCGTCCAAAAGCGGGAACCACAAATACGTGAAAAAGGGCAGAGAGACATCCAACTAAAAATTTTAGTCTTAGGTTATACTCCTAACGTTAACTTCTCCTTTGACGCCGCCGAAGCCTTTCTTACTTCTACTTCTAAGTACTGCTACTCCATACTTTGCTCTTCCTCAGGTGCTCCTTTCTCTCTGTTCTTTTCTCTCTGTCTGCATGTGTTTGATTCATGTTTTTGCTTCAAATTTACAGCTCAAGATTGTTCAGTACTTCATTTACTGATGTTCAATTCGTATGATTATCTTTCTTTGTATATTTCTCAATATTTATGTCATTTTGTTATTACATGAACTTTTTGAATTTGTCAGCATGTGAATTTAGGAGGGTTCTTTCCTTTTTTCGTGAAGGTTCTTGGTTTGGCTAACTTTGGATTCATGCAGAATGTTTGCTAATTTTTTTTAAAAAATATTTCTGGGTTGTTTAATTGTGATTGTGTGGGTGATTAATGTGTTATACTACCCACATTCAGTTTCTAGTTCAATTATATATGGTGGTATTGTGTTTAATTTATCTGACTGTTTCTAAATATCGTATTTGATTCCTTTTCTTTTTTTTTTGTCAAAATCAATTTTTTTTGTTCTGTGAATAGAAATGTGGGATGATGTTGAGCTTGCATAATCCAATGCATTGGAACTGTCTTGTATGACCCAAATTTGTACTCTAGATGCTACTTTTTTGCACATAGCATCTCCGTAAATATATATGTTGAATGGCTACGGAGAGCTAATTTCAGACTATGCAGTTTCTCCTGTGAATTACTCCTCTTAATCTTCCTTCACATGTTTATATGATTAGAAATTTCTTTGCATCAAGTAATGTATCTGAGTTTCAAAGACTAATATCAGGGAATTTATCTGAGTTTCAAAGACTAATGGCCCTCGTCTTATTTGTTAATCAAATTTTATTAATTTTTGTTTCGTAACTTTTTTTTTTCCCTAGTTTTCCTGGAGGAGAATATTAGGCATCACAAGGAAAAAAAAGGAAAAAGTCCTCAGCTTTATAATTTTTTCTCAATTCAGTGCATCTTGAAAATAAGACATTGAATTTAATGTGGAAGGATTTTTACTTGTCTTTGCTGAATCGAGAACCCTATGGTATTGCTTATGTTACAAAGGTTGGGAGATTCTAAATTTTGTTTCCTACAAGACTTGCTACTTGATCAACATGCATGGACAACTTCTTAAAGGAAAAAGACAATAATGCATACGATTTAAAATATTCTACTTCTTGTTTCTGTAGTCTATTTATTGAGAAATTTCTTACCAAAGTTTACTGTTATTTTCTGCTCAATTCCTTGAAGTTTCTAAGTTCTCTACTCATAAAGACTCCTTCATTTTGATGGAATGCCTTACTTGTAATGAATTTGTTGCAGATACCTGCTGATCTAATTGAACTAGTCTGATCTGTTTAATTTTATCAGGATCAATTTGAGGTAGTTCAGTTTAGTGAATAACCAGATAGAATGAGCCGACATTGACAGAAGTCTGTTGCATGGCTCCTGCTCAACTGTCACTAGGAACTGATTCAGCTGTTCAGAAGACTGGTAACAATTTTGGAAACTCTGATAGGAAGAACTCAAAGTTTTCAAGTTACTTTGGTGAAACCACCTATCAGAGGCTAGATATGTTAAATCAACAAGCTAAACCTCTAAAGGGCATTGATGATGTGGCTGTTGATGTTATTGAATCTAAAAGGAGCAGTGATGCTAGAGTTGCTGCGAAAGATGATCCAGATGCCACAGAATGCTCAAGCTCATTTGCCGACACTACATCTGGAGATGAGAATTATTCTGGTTTAAGTGATGCTGAAGTTGAGTCTCAATTTTATGGTTCATATGATGGATTAGGCAGTTTCTTTCCAATGAGGTATGGTATTTCTGAAGTGCTTGCATCCATTGCATTATTTTCTTCCCATGAGAAACAGTCGCACTTTAGAAGTGTACTTGTAATTGGTAGTTGCGATGGACATGGTACATCAATAGAGTATTAAATATTTGTGACAGTATTTCCTCATTTTGTTCTTTGGTTTAGGTATATCAGGTTTTAGTTGCACTTTTTGTTTACAGTAAAATTTAGTATTTACAGTATCAACAGCCTAGATCATGTTAGAAAATATAATCTCCATAAATCTCAGTTACAGTCTTCCGTCGTCTTTCAATAGCATGGAAATGGAAGAGAAAATTTAAAGAGATTTTCCTAAAGAAGCCTCAGTTGAGGTAGGTTTTCAAAACCCAGTTATTGAATTAGTCTAGTAATATGGTGTAAATACTCTGTTCTTAACTCTTTGTATTAAGAATTTTACAGGTTCAATCGGTGTTTAGTGCATGAATACTTTTCAGTTATAAGAATTTTATTGATAGCAAGACCTGAATGTACATTATAGGCAAAGATTCTGCTAGTAAGCAGAAACTTACATATCATTAGAGTATCTAGTAATTGAATCTAATGATGGATTTGTTGCATTTTGGCTTTAATTTCTTTCTCTTTTGTTTCTTTTGACACCTTTTGCATGTCATACACTCTCTCTATATCTTTTCTTTAATTGCTACAAGATTCTTGTAATTTGGATCATGACCAGGAAAATTCAAGTTGAATTAGTTCATGGTTGAATGGGTCTTCTGATTGACTGAAGCAATATGCTCATATTTCTATATTAGTTGAAAATATGTTAAATAAGGGATAAGACAAAGGTCTGATGTTACTGAAAAATGTCAGTAGAGATGATGGGAAACTGAGACTTTAGCTATTTATTCACAAAACAAAATTTTCCAGGAAAAAGAAATTGACTAGTCACTGGAGAAACTTTATACGTCCACTAATGTGGCGATGTAAATGGACGGAATTGAAGATAAAAGAGCTTGAGTTGCAAGCCTCAAAGTATAACCGGAAGTTTGCTGCATATGAGCAGAAGAAACTTATGGCATTTGATCAATCAAGAGTAGAAGAATTTGGCTCAAGATCACTACCATATAATTCCGACAGCCACAGGAAAAAACCCTTAAAGAGGAGGAAGAGAAAGATGGTTGAGTATTCCGCTGATACAGCTGCATATATGGTTAACCATAACCTTTTCTCCTATTGTGGTATTACTTTTTGTCCTCTTCAGTCTATGGTGTATCTTTTTATTCCATTAGGCTGTTCTAATGCAATTCATTGTTGTGGCATTTGGCACATTACAGAAAAGAAAAAGTCTGACCAAGATGGAGCTTCTACTAGTGATGATCTTGGTAATCCAGGTACATTTTAATCTGAATGGACCTTGAGATTCAATTTGCTCATCATTTCCTTGAGTTGGAAGACATTGTTTCTGTTAAGAGATTTTGCCAGAAAGTAATTGAACTATAGGCTTATGGTCTCATTGACTTCAAGTAGAACCAAATTCTGATGAGGGGTCAATTTTTGTATGGTGCACCTCAGGATCTTCTATGCTAGATTATCAGAGATAATTTAGTTTTAGATGTCTTTCCATTTATATTTGTCCATAATCTTGTTTTTGTTGGTTGAATACAAGCACATATTTCATAAAACACCAGTTTCCATGTGAAATTGAAGGGGGAGTAATATATGTAGATATGCGTACGATTGTGTAAGCAGGTGTTCATGAAACAAGTAAAGAAGCACACCTATATCTGTAAGTTGGTGTATGTACATCTCTACTCCTTGCCTTCATCATTCAAAGAACCTCTTAAAGGTTCACTGATTCAAAGTAAGTTCTAGTCTCCAGCTATATAACAATGTAGAGATGTTGCATAAAGGAGAATTATAAATGTTGAGTCTTCCAGGAAAGGTTTGAGAATTATAAGTCTGGAACCCATTATTTTCCCTCTAGGAGTGAGGGTGGGTTGTGTAGGGTTGGGGCAAATGGTTTTGAGGGGAGAAATGCTACAAAGGAATCTTCCCTTCACTCATTCGCCTGATTAATGGCCATTGCTGTTTTCTTGCTATGTTTTTGAGCATCTCTCTATTGTAGTCTTTGCTAGCAAGTTACCTTATTCTATTATCAACTTTGCTAGAGCTGATTGATTTTATTTTTCTGGCAGTGTTGACCGGACCAAATCCCACTGGCAGTGATGAGTTTGCTTTGAATGATGATTGGCGAATTCATGAAGAAAGTTTGAATTTCGAGGAGGAAATACTTCGGAAGATTGATTTAATATACTCTCGTGTTCACAAGCTGAAGGCTAAACTTGACTCAGTGACGACCAAGTATGCTGGAAAGTTTTCTTCCTCTGAGAGTTTAAACCATCTTGTGCCCTGCGATGCACAGACAAGTTCAGTTCGTAGTCCCACTTTCTCTGCTTGTAATGGAGATACAGTTTCAGTTGGAGGTTTATATGCATCATTCCCAGACGTGTCAGACTACGAACTTGGAGATTTTGTTATGCCTGATGCTGCAGTTTCAAACTATGGAGATGATATACTCATTCCTGATATAATTGAGAGTACAGTGGGATTATTATCCTCAGCTGATGTCACAGAGCATCAGTCACAAGTTGGAGATTCGTGTGAAAAAGTAAGACTGCTGAACCTATATGCTCTGTTTTTTTTTGGAACTCTTGCTTCTCTTTTAAAATAACATTTATGAAACTGGTCAAGAGTTGTTGTAACTCTTCTCTGTGGACTAAATAATTTTGAAGCATCATAGCATAGTTAATAGGCAGATATAGCATGTTATGTTTGTCATAAATGTTCTCTATCATATATAAGTTCTGGTTTTGGAGAGAGTCCCATTGCCGATGATTATTGACATAGAAAAAATTATGGGAAAGAACCTTCAATATCTCTCAAATGCTATTTGAAATTGCTTTTGGGTGGTAGACTTTTTTTGCTCTTGTGTCTTATTCTGAGTATGTACTAAGTTTTTTTTTTCTTTTTTTTTAATCTTTTACTTTTCCCTCTCTCCCCCCTCCCCCCATGCACATTTCCATTCTTGGGTGCCTGATATATTCTAAGTCAGGAGTTTCTCAGTTTTTGGAATTTTGAGAAAATCTGGAAAAGCCTTAGTTTTGAGTCTGCGTCCAGCTCCTAATTGGTTTAGCAATTTTTGGGTTGATAATGAGCCTTGTTGAGCACTCATTCAACAGTGATTGAATGAGTTAGAGTCCTTCAGCAGTTTTAGTTGTCTTTCAAATTTTTATTGTATTATTGTGCTAATAGTGTATTTTAGTAGCGATTCATAAACCACAATCCCATCTTCTTTTCTTCCAGCAGGTTGAAACTTCATTCACAGATCCATATTCTATCCAGTTTCAGTCCGCCTAGAACACCAAACTAGTTTCTTCTTCAACCCAAAACCCTGTTGGTGGTCATTATCTTTTCTTAAAGTATATGATATTTTCATCTCTGAAGAAGCACCTACATTTTGATGCTCCTATCCAATTCATATGCTATTTGTTTGCTAATACATTGACATTTTCAGATTGTCGACAACATTCTGATACATAACGAAGCAGTGGAAATGGAGATACAGACTCTGAAGCAGAGCCATATTCAAGATGCAGATGTTAGTGAAGATGAAATTACTAATCCATCACTTCCATTAGAAGATCAAGTGCCAAAAACCACCATGTCACAGGATCAATCAACTC
Source organism: Apocynum venetum (assembly GCA_019593545.1). Taxonomy (NCBI): domain Eukaryota; kingdom Viridiplantae; phylum Streptophyta; class Magnoliopsida; order Gentianales; family Apocynaceae; genus Apocynum; species Apocynum venetum. The sequence goes on along the minus strand of SRSM01000610.1, from coordinate 8,537 downwards.
TTAAGCAATGCTTAGCCTCTGATATTAATTTTCCCAGAAGTAAAAGAAAACGAGGAGAACGCAAAGCTGGTTCAGGTAGTTGGAGCCGTCAAGTACCTGGGGAACCTGATAGCCAGTGACTAATCCATCAATAAAGGTTGCAAGGCTTTATCTAGCTTTAGACAGTGATAAGCTGAGGATTCTGCAAATCTTGCTCTGTGCATTTGTCAATAATGATTCCTGGTTCAGAATAGGTAGCTCAGCCTTTGCTAATGTAAGATTTTCGGATTGTGGCAGTGTGTGTATCCATGTCTTCCCTGTTTGAGGCATAAACTGGTGACAGCAAAATAGAGGTATAGTAGTTCTTTAGAATTGGACGAGTCTTTCAGAATATGGTGTTCAGCTTTGAACTACAGCTAGTATACTGTTTCTGTGTAGCTAGCTTTTGTCATAGTATATTATGGTTTTTTAAGTTCCTATTCTGCTGGAATAGGGCATTTTTGAAACCTACAATTTTATTTAGTTTGTTGCTGAGGTTCATAGTTCTGGTTTACAGTGAAGTATGACCTCTCTGCATTAATCATAAGATCATAAAATTTTGAGAACTTTAGACGATTAATGATTTAAATGTAACTCGAATTATGCATGTATTGTACACTAGGTTAATGTTATTTTTGAAAAGTTCGTTAAACAAAATCATACTCCACTTGCAGGGCTCGCATGTTTTGTGAAAAGGGTATATAAACCTGCCCAAGATTTTCTACAATTCATCTCAAACAGTATCAACCTTTCTGTGGACTCCAAATAGAAGGGTTTACATGCACTGTGAAAGACAGGAAACCTAGGTTTGAAGTCTTTAAATGTAGGACATTTATAAGATTTTGATGCTGGCAATGCTTTGGATTCCAAAGCTAGCAATGATCATGCATTACTTCCCCCCCCCCCCCCCCATCCTGTATTTTGTGATAGATAGAGGAACTGCTAATTCTTTTTGTAATCATCCTGTTTAATGGATGGTTGAAATATCATTCATCAAATAAAGGAAAAGGAAGAAAATGTAGATCTTGGCATTAAGATTCTTATTTTAGGGCTGGAACTGATTGGTTTGAGAAAAAAAATAGACCGTGTAAAATGGCAATCCTTAGCCAAGCTGCAATAATCATGTTTTCTTGAATATGCAACAGCTTTTTGTTTGATGGATTTTACATCACCCACTAAAGCATCATTATGTCATCCATTAGTTGATAAAATACTGATCACTTTAACAAAAAGTTGGCCACATTTTTCGAGTTGCTTTCTTCTTCTTGTTTCTTTTTTTTATGCAACAATTATATAGTCTTTGAAATCAAATGTTGTGGCAAATTCAGAACCAAAGTTCTTTTTTGTGTCCTATGCAAGTAAAGATTTCCAACAAGAGTGAAAAAAACAACAGGTTGTCCCCCCGCCCCCGGAGGCTAAAGCTTTCCTTGTTTCTTATTCTTAAAATGGGCATTTGCACCAAGGCTAGAAGATCTCGACAACATAAAACGAAGTCAAATTTTGTGAAGAGTTCAATGAAAAAGTTCACAACATTGATGTTAAATTAAGATTTTGTGAAGAGTTCAATGAAAAAGTTCACTAACATTGAAGTTAAATTAAGATTTTGTTAAATCAGGACGGACGCAAAATTTTTTATTGAGATTCAAAATAAAAAGTTAAAAATTATAATAATAATAATAAATTATTAAAAAATATGTGATATTGATATGTTAATCACGTTTCTTTTTTAAATGAAAAAGATTTTCACATGACTATATATAGATATGTTATTGTTAAATATATGGAGTTAAAACATAAAAATATTTTTACTTATACCATTCTCTTCCTTATCATATGATTTTTTCCCTTTTTTCAAAGCAATGGACGAAAAGTAGTAATTTAAGCATGTCAGTCAAGAGTAGAAAAGGAGAATTTGTCATTCCAAAATAATGAAAAGTTGCATTTACATTCTGCAATTTTAAGTCCAGGGACCAGGGTATAACCTTAATTATTTGTTCCTCAGGACATATTCAATTCAAATGGTCTTGCAAAAAAGGGCTGGCTTTGCCAAACACAATGATAATCTGTAACGTTACAATTTGAGCTTTCAACTGAAGAACATAAAGAAATTTCAAATGGTAGAAACTAGAAAGTTGATTGTCAGAAGAATGAGAGAAGGGGGGGGGGGGGGCGAGGTGGAATCTGAATCAAGCATCTGGTCCTATTTTTGCCCAAAGTTTTCTAAGCAACTTGAGTGCACACATTCCCAGCATGATGTCAACTTACATCAAGCAATGCTTTTAGCCATGCATGTATTCAAAAGTTTAGACTTTATATATATATATATATATATATATATATATTTAGACTTTATTGTTAGTCATTTATATAGGACTGAATTATTACTTTATAGTTTAAAATATTTAGTATTTTAAAATATTACTTTTTTTATATATTTGAAATTGAGTGCCCATTTACTTAAAATAAATATATTTTTTTATTAAAAATCTTAATAATAACTTTTTAAATTTAAGACAATTTATATATCACTAATTTATGTGGTCTTTCACTAATCATATTAGTAACAAAGATGATGGGTTAACTTTTTTAAAGTAAAAAATTATTCTTAATTTTTAGATTAAGTCAAAAGAAAATATTCAATTCTGAAAGAGAGTATTTGTTCACTTTTACATTTGTTTAGATGTTTTGGCAAATATCAAGAAAATCATATACTTTAGCCTATGCTTCTACTAAATGAGGAAATGTAATATAATGGTCATGCATATTATAGTATTCATTTTCTTTAAACATTAAGCCAATGGCAACCCCAAACATGGCTGGCCTCTCCATTTATTGATAAGCCAATGGCAACACCTTATAATAATTATAAGGGTATGTTGGATTCACTTACACGATTAAAGAGTTATCGAAAATTATGTTTTTATTTTTAATACCTAATTCAATTAAGGATTTTGTAAAAAAAAAAAAAGAGTTAAAGTTGTAATGCCGATTGTCTATTTTATGCATGTGCAACTATGGTTTCCTTAAAATTTGGAGAAGCCTTCAAGACTTTTAGTACTTAAATATTAAATTGGTGTCCAAGTGATCCTAATATGTTCATAATCATCATTTAATAGCAAGGAAATATGATTACAAAAGCACTGCTACTTGCTATAGGCTATAGTCAGAGATTAGAATTCTGAAAGCAATGCATGATATGATCATTTCCTTGGCTTTACAATAAAGTGATGAGATTAGGGTCTATTGGTGATTGGCTTTAAAAAGCAACAATTTCACTTTTTCCTTTGCAAAATTTGAATATATCTCTCACTCTCTCTCTCAAATGGGAGCTGGAATCATGCCTGCCAAAGCAAAAGGGGGAGTGTGCAATAAAGAAAGCAGAAAAAAAGAAAAGAAAGCCATTTTGCCAACCCATCTTTCAGTGATAAGTTCAAGCAATTCGGTTGGCCATTTGGCTTCTTCTTCTTCTTCTTCTCTCCTTCTTCAACACAGATGAACTACTTTGCTCTCTTCTACAGCTTTCTCACACTCACTACCTGGTTTGTTCATGCAAGATCCAAAAAACCCACAAGCAAGGTAACAAAATTAACAACCATCTTCTCCCCATCCCCATATCCCTTACTGCTGCTATGCATGGTTGCTTTTATCTTTAATTTTGACTCTAATATTTGTTTGTTTCTTAATAGAGAAAGCTTGTCAATTCTTCTTTTCTTTTTGCATGCAAGCTCTTGCATATATTATCCTCAATTATGGCTGTTGCGCCATCATATTTCTGCCTTTTCAATGAACTTTGAGCTATCATATTTTTTGCTAAAATAAGGTGTATAGATCACCAAGAATTGGCAGCCCTTTTTACATTAAGCTAATTACTAGTAACTCTAGCCCTTTAAAGGATAAATTAGTTAAACAGCAATACTCTAATTACGCTGTATAAGCTCTAAAATACTAATCTTGTGTGATTATCTGGTCTCTGCTCTATATTTACTATGTATACTCAGTAAAAGGACAAAAGTGGGCAATCTGAAGTTGAAAGTGACAGTGACATAGAAATAGAATGGTCACTTAAATCAAGAATGGCATTAAACTCCAAGTTTAAGCTCAAGTCAAATTTTACAAATATGACCCAACATTAAAGGCCTATAGAAGAACCAGGGAGTCTCTGTTTCAAGAATAAAGTCCAACACTACCAAAATATCTCTTAGGCCTTATTTCAGCTATTCACTAGGACACACACTTAATAGCCATAGCCCATACTTGTTATTGGGCTTAAGTCAAGCCTTATTGAAGTCTTCTAATTTATTTATTCATTAAAAATAATATGAGTACCCTTTTCACTTCTCTATTATAATTATATATATATATATTCATCACGAACTTAATATATTTATTAGTGGTTGATCTATTATATCAATGGTTGTGCTTCGTAGGAGATTTCATTGGAGATTTATGAATATGAAAATATATAAAGAAGGGTTGCGACAATGGAGTGTTAAATTTTAATCCTTTAGAGGAAAAGCACAATTTATACATTGATCATCATGATGATTTAGAAAGGTGAAGACATTGAAATTCTTGGACTTGTCATTCTATGAAGAGCAAGTTAAAGGATTTGGGATTCTTCCGAAATCATTTTGCTCATGATTTTTGACTCAGGTCTTTTAGTATTCTTCTTGCCCAGTTCTTTATTTGGTTCTAGTTCTGGTGACTTAGACCAAGTCTAGTCTGCTTTTGAGATCTCACACGGTTTCAGAATCCACTTGTAGTTGTTCATAATGACCTAATTTCCCAATCAACTTTGGACAAAAGTAAAGATTTGATGATCTTCTTTATTTTTGTTTGTTTTAGTTAGGTTAGGTTTTTACAATGTCAAGATCATATGCTCCCTGAATTTACTTCACCTTTTAAATTAGAATACACAATTTCTATCTTGATGAAGCTTCAATATGTGAATGTTTCAAAATTCAAGATAAATATGAGTTAACTTTACATACTATTTGACCAAGATGGAAATTTAGCAAGTGCACACTCACAAGTGACGATTAGATATTATATTTCTTTGCCATTAAAAAGGAGAGAAGGGAATGAAGAAAAAGGAGAGTGGCTGAGGTTCAAAAGGTCAAAAGTATCTCAATGTGAACTTATTTAGCACGTTCCCTATTAGGACTTGATAATCAAAGGAAACCAATGTGAAGGATCCAAGGCTAGAAAACTTTTACTATAGAAATAAATGCCTTCAAAGAATCCAAGGCTATAGTACTTTTCCACACAAGAAAGTGCCTTTTTAATGTGCTGCAATCATGAGTATGATGTTGGGGATTGATCTTTGGAGATTGCCTATTTATGTGGACTGTCCATTTTAAGTTGGGATGATCAATTTATCTCCTAAATTTAATTTAATTTAATTTTTTAAATATATAATCCTCCCTTCTTATTTTGAATTGTTCATAATAAAATATTCATTTTTTTCAAAATAATCATATTTTTTTACTCAATATTCTACTAACAAATTCTTAATTTAATTATATACAACCACTAACTTGTATGATCTCACTAATGATAATGATAGTAACTTTCACAAGGTCAACAATCTATCTTAATTTTTGTATTGAATTTAATTATAGACATTCAATTTCGAAGTGAATATATTTTATTATTAATTAACAAAAGTACATATACATTAATATATAAAATTTTATTATATATAATATATATATATCTAAAAAAAAATTTCATAGAATATATATATATAATGCACATTAAAACTTTTGCTGTTCCTTTATGTTGTACTGAAATTATTGCCATGGATATTGTAGGAAGCCTTGGTATCAAAGAGCAATAGAGATGGCAACACTTTGGAAAGCCCTTTCCAAGCCTACTCAAGAAATTCCAACTACAAATGCCAGCTTATGGAAAACCATTTCCAAATCTACAGAAATCTCAACTCCAAATTCTCACAGGCAGAAGCTAAGAAAATGCACCTCTCTAAAGATGGCTTCATCTTTTACTCGAGTTTGTTTATGTGCTCCTATTTCCTCTTATACTGAAGTTTTCCAAGCTGATGTTCCCCCTAGAAGAAGCAATAGCTATCCAAGATCAAAGCCATTGCCTACACAGCAAGAAAGAACTCCAAGTGGGAGAATTAGCATGGAAGGGAGGAAAATTTTTCGTGGAAAATCTTTGACTGATGATGTTCTTATGAGAAGATTTGTCATTGAAGAAGAAGCAATGATGCAGCTTAGAAGAAGGAATGAAATGGAAATTATTAGAAAAAGAAGTTCAATGAGAAGGAAAAAGCTTGGACCAAGTCCCCTTAGTAGAATGGTTTTGGCAGAGGAGGAGGAAATGAATGATGGGCTTTCATTAGAATGGTTCTTTTGAGTCTGCTATCTCTCCTCATTCTTTGAACTTGCTTTCATTAGAATACTTCTTTTTTCCCCCACATTTGGCTTGTAAATTGGGATATGGCAGCATCGTGACTCTTTAGCCATTCTTTATTTGACAACAAGACTTCTCTCCAAGGTGGAATGAATGATAGTGATATCTTAGAATCGTAGTACCAATTTTTCATGCTCTTTTCATCACGGTTGATGGAGTGATTGAGTGGTAGTTTAATCGGTATATAAAAATTATTTTTATTTTTTTTAAAAGTTTGATTTGATTCATATCTTGTCAATGTATGCATTAAAAATAAATCATTTAAAATAAAATACAATCTCAACCAATGCAATGATAAACTTTTCTTTAACCCTTTTTTTAAAAAATTAAAAAAAAAAAAACTGGAGAACAGTCCTTTTGGCATCATGTGTTTATTAGGCTAACCACCTATTTGTAGGTCACTCTAGGTAAGCTACTAATTACAAAACCCTACATAAAATGAATTTACAGGTTTAGAAATGATTTTGCTTAAAAGGCACTCTAAAACAATATTAATATGAAGAAAAACTTGTAATGCAAGGGTAGTTGTTATCTGATCAAAATCAAAAGGTATTAAAAAAAAAAAAATTTGAATTGTTCTCTATCTACTAATGTCAGTTCAACTCTCTTTATTCTCAACCACCAACAAAATTATTTGATTGCATCTGCTCTTTTCTCCCTTAATTTATCTTTTTTTTTCTTTAGATTTCAAAATTCCTTTTTAGAGGATTAAAGAGCAACCACTAATGTGAGAAAGTCTTTTTCCTTTTCTTTCTTTTATTTCCCCCCCCCCCCCCCAATTGAACCAAGATTTTTCCAGTACTTTTAATTGATTAAATTATCACTTTGTCACGTCAAGGAGATGAATTATTTATTTGTCATTCAAATTACCTATCAAACTAATTAAAGTAGCATAATATCATTTTAATATATCCATTAATCTATCACCTACATATTTGATATGTGAACAAACATTCACATTTTAATTAATCCCTACACTCTGAAAGTCTATGCATGGTTTATATAGGCAAAAACACTTCTTTGCATGTTAATTCTGGTCGTGACCTAATATATATATATATATATATATATATATATATATATACACTCACAATTTTGTTTTGTACTAATGTTATATAACATTTAATTATATCACAATTATCTTTGAGAATTCACAACTTGTGTAATGAAAAAAAATTAAAAAACACATATAATAACTTAATAACGATTTATTGTCTGTTAGAATATTTATTTACATATATATATATATATATATATATATATATATACCAAATAATTATTAGAAGTCATGTAATTAAACTTGCAAACTCAGAAGAGAATATATAATTAATTAGAAAAATAGAGGGAATCGAATTCAACATATTTTATTGAATATATAAGATCATATGTTTCTTACGTTCAATGAGTAATGATATGAATCGTGTTTGAAACGATTCCATGACATCTGGGTTCTTCAAAGTCTTGAAGGATCTTGATTGCTTTGAAGAAACATTGGGCATCAACATTTGAGGAATTTTCTAAATATGTTGGACGCCACAACATCTCAATATCACCTTTTATAAGTCATGACAATGACTTGGGCACTTAGTAGATAATTCATCAATTTAGTCCCTAATTAAGTTTACAATCTAATTATTTTGGTTTCTTATATTATTAGTTTCAACAAAAAAATTCCTTAAAATGATTTTATTTTTTTATAATTTGTTAGATTCCCTAAGCAGTTTTGATTAATCTTTTTTGCCCATCCTTTATCATTTTTTAAAAGCTATTCTTTATAACACTTCTATTTAGAGTTTGATTTTCTTTGTCCTCTATTAGGTTGATTTGAATAAATTATTTGTAAAAAAATTATATTAAAAAAAATATTGGTATTTCTTTAGATAAATATTCATCAAACATGATACAGAAAGTGTCACAAAGGACTTGAATCGTGTGTGTGTGTGTGTTTCATATTCATTCTCTTATTCACTTTTAATATGAAATGAAATACCACAATTTTCAATGTGTGTGTGTGTATGTGTGTGTGTTATATATTATAATATATATATATATATATATATATATGCATACCCTGCATATAAAAA
>SRSM01000609.1:0-65041 GCA_019593545.1 Apocynum venetum | reverse complement strand
TTTTTTTCGCTTGTTACCAAAAATTGACCAGTTAATTAGAGGTACTTCTGGATCTGTCTCTGGTACAAAAGTTACTAATTAATCCAATAGCTCCTTGGTTGTGGGTGCAGATACAATTATTCTTCGGCTACTGGAGATAGAAACTTATATGTGACAGCTATGTCAAGAAATGCTAACAAACCATCAAAGTAGTGATCAACATTTAAAAGACCAATTGATTTAGTGTGCAATTTCATGTTAAACCAGAATGTTAAATTGAACAAGCATTCTAATGCCTCATATCCTCCTGGTATGACTATGAAAGCTCACAGTTATGCACATGAGTGTCATGCGTTCATAAATGATTTTGCTTGTACCACATGTCCAATGTTTTGCCATATATTTGTTTCAGATGAGTGGGAATTATACCTACCGCGAGGAACACACGTGTTTTTTGGTGCTGATTTGTTTCAATCTGAACAAGTTTTGGTATGACTGGTGTGCTTGAGCACCTCTCAATTAATCCAGCATTTTCCTCCTCCATATACTAGACCGATCTTCGATGAGCTAGTACTCTTCCCAATTGGATAGCACAGTTAGATGCGAAACAGTAGTACCCACGTCGTTCCTCCAAACACTGCTACATTTGTTAGACTTTGATTGGTGAACCTTCCATAGTAACGACTTCAAAAGTGATTCTGTTACACACTAAAAGAAAACAACAAATAAACAAATCAAGGGAGAAACAATAAAACATAGTTTTGATTGTTGGCTCACATCTTTTCTCTGGTTTTACGTCCATAAACGTTTCAAACACCTTCTATGAGTCGGGGGTATGCTGCTCCACCGCTTCTTAAAAACTGGCAAACGGGATAGTTTAAATTCAGATACCGAAGAGTGTATCGGAGTTGTTCAATTTTGAATTGTTTCCATAACTCGAGAATTTCCATTTGAACGTATCCACTAGAATGCAATCAAGAGTCAGTTGATATCATCTAATGACTCTTTACTCAGTCCTTCTTAATGAAATCAATTTGTCTTCCCAATTATCGGATAAATACCCAAGTGAATGACAACTGGTATCACAGTTCCATCTAGCACATTTATAACAAACCTCATTCTTTTACCTCTTCGTTTCTTTGCATAACTACACTTCCCAACCCAGGTGGACGTTTGGGAAAGCTGGATGTTCACCACTAATTCAGACCTTAGCTTCAATTATCCACCTAATATCCTCAGGCATTCCAATGGATACTAGTAATTTCATACGCTCCAACTCATCAGATAGATTTTTCTCAAATAATTAATAGGGAGCAATGGATAATATCTTCTCATATTCATTATTGAATCATCCATTATGTAACAAAGAGATAGAAAAAGAAGGGATGGAAAGACAAACTAAAATGTAAAAAGGAAATAAATACCTTGTAGATGGAATTACTCTTGAAAGAATTAGCAGAAATCGTTTGGTGATTCCTTTCAACAATTAAGCAGGCTATTTAAAGCCGTTTAATCACTGTTGACATTTAATTAACTTAAATACGTCATCTTCACAGTATCCAAGAAACGCGTATTTAACAATTTTTGCTAGGCCTGCAAGGTAAAAAGTGAAAAAGGAAAATCAAACAATTCAAAAGTATTTAAGAACTGATGGTTGCCTCCCACACAGGGCCCTTGTTTAACGTCTTAGACTCGACGAGCACAGATTTCAATTCCTTTTGGTGGGGGTCTTCAAAGCAATAGAATCGATAATTTTCCAACAAATCCTTCATGAAAGGTTTCAGGAGATGACCGTTCACTTTAAAATTTTGCTCGTTTGAAGACTTTTTACCTCCACTGACCCGTGATTAAAGATATTAATGATAACAAATGGGCCATCCACCTTGACTTTAGCTTTCCTGGACAGTCTCAGACGAGAATTATAGAGTAGAACATTATCACCAATATTGAAATTTTTCCTTGAAATATTTTTGTCATGGTAATATTCATCTTTTCTTTTGCAATCCAAGAATTAACATAGGCATCATTTCTAATCTCTTCTAATTCTTGAATTTGCAGTTTTCGATTAGATCGTGCATCATCAAGATTAGATGACATTGTTTAATGGCCCAAATGCCTTATGTTCTAATTCCAGGTAGATGACAGGCTTTACCATAAACCAACCTAAATGGTGACATACAAATAGGGGTTTGAATGCAGTTCTATATACCCAAAGAGCATCTCCCAATCTAAGGGCTCCATCTTTCCTATTATGATTGACTACTTTAGCTAGAATAGACTTAATTTCCCTGTTAGAGATTCAGCAAGTCCATTTGTTTGAAGATATAGGCAGTAGAAACTTTATGAGAAACATGATATTTTTAAACAGAGTTTCTACTACCTTATTGCAACAATGCGTACCTCTGTCATTGATGATGGCCTTTGATATTCCAAATCTATGGAATATATTGTCCTTGATAATTGTCACAACTGCTTTAGAATCATTCGTTCGAGTAGCCTTAGCTTCAATCCATTTTGATACATATCCACTGCAAGTAAGATGTAAGTATTTCCAAAAGACGAAGGAAATGTCTCATGAAATCAATGCCCCATACATCAAAAGTTCACAAACTAATATAGTCTTCAAAGGCATTTCATCTTTCTTGGATATATTACCAACTCTTTGACATTCATTGCAAGATTTAACAAAGTAATATGCATCTTGTTAAGAGGAGGCCAATAAAATTCACTTTCCAGAATTTTTCTAGCAGTTCGTTTTGGTCCAAATGACCTCCACATTCAAAAGTATGACAAAAATTCAATATGGATTGAATTTCATTATTTGGAACACATCTGCGTATGACAATACCTGCCAACTTTTGAATAGGTAAGGATCATCCCAAAGGTAATGTTTTGAGTCATTTCTAATTTTATATCCTTTGAAGCTTGGATAAATGATTTGGAAATACTTTGGTACCAATAATTAACATATCAGCATACCAAGGTATAATTCCATGCAATGCATAAAGATGTTCATCAGGAAATAAATCAGAGATAGGAGATACTTCCTCTTCATATGTGAGTCGACTCAAATAATCAGCAACAAGATTATCTGATCCTTTCTTATCTCGAATTTCAAGGTCAAATTCCTAGAGTAAGAGAATCCATCTCAGTAGTGTTGGTTTAGACTCTTTCTTCTTTAACAGGTACTTTAAGCTGCATGATCTGAATAAACAATTACTTTTGTTCTCAACAGATAAGATCTAAATTTTTCTAAAACAAAAATAACATAGTAGAGTTCCTTCTTAGTTGTGGTATAATTGCATTGGGCATCATCAATTAATTAGATGCATAATATATCACATGAGGAACTTTATCTATTTTCTGACCTAGAATAGCTTCAACCGCTTGTCACTAACATCACACATTATTTCAAAAGGAAAATTCCAATTAGGGGGTTGAATGATAGGTGATGAAATCAATTTCTCTTTTAACAATTTAATGCATGTTTACAACCTTCATCAAATTGAATTTATGTTCTTTTTGTAATAACTTGCATAAAGGTTGAACAGTTTTAGAGAAATCCTTAATAACCTTCTATAGAATCCAGCATGGCCTAAGAAGGATCTTACCTCTCTTACCGTAGAAGGATAAGGAATAGATTTAATCACATCAATCTTGCCTTTGTCAACAACTAGTCCTTTGGGTGAAACTACGTGCCCTAAACAATTCCTTGTTCTACCATAAAATGACATTTTCATAATTGAGAACAAGGTTAGTTTCAACACACCCGTTTAAGCACAAGTTCCAAATTTTCTAACATGAATCAAATGAATTTCCATATAAAGTAAAATCATCCATAAAAATTTCAATGATATTCATGACAAAATCAGAAAATAAGGACATCATGCATCTTTGAAAAGTAGCAGTGCATTGCACAAACCAAAAGGCATTCTTCTATAAGCATAAGTACCGAATGGGCATGTAAAAGTAGTCTTACTTGGTCCTCTGGGGCAATAGCAATCTGAAAAAATAACCAGAATAACCATCAGGAAACAATAATGAGAACGATCATAGACGTTCTAACATTGATCCATGAAAGGAAGGGGAAATGGTATTTCCTAGTTGATGCATTAAGTTTTTCTGTAGTTATGCAGACTCTCCAACCGTTTTGCACTCTAGTAGGAACTTTCTCACTTTTAGATTTTCCACAATAGTTATTCCACTTTTCTTTGGAACAACATGTCAGGACTTACCCAATGTGAATCTGTGATTGGATAGATGACACCAACATCAAGAAGTTTTAGAATTTCAGCTGTTACTACTTCCATCATAGGAGGGTTTAGTCTCATTTGTGACTCTCGGTTGGCTTAGCTCCATCTTCTACAATATACGGTGCATGCATGTTGATGGCTAATACCTTTAATGTCGGCTAAAGTCCAGCCGATGGCAGTCTTGTTGTCCCTAAGCACAGAAACTAACCTCTCTTCTTGGGAAATGAGATATTGTTAGCAATAATTACAGGTAAAGCATTACCTTCACTCAAATATGCATATTTCAAATGAGAAGGTAAAACTTTAAGCTCAAGTAACGGGGGACAAACAACAGATGGTAAGATTTTATCATGTGAGCTCGGTAATGCAATTTTAGAATTACTAACAGGACATGCAGATAAATTCTTAACAGTTTGTTTGAGTTCATTGTCACATTCTACAGATAACTGTCAAGAACATTTTCATATATGCTCAAGTTCATAATGGATTGTATCATTTCAGTATAGCTCAAATCAAAAATATCTTCAATAAGTGGATCTATAATATGCACAACAGAAACTGTAGAACATTCATCAGAAGGGTACTTCATGGCATCAAATATGTTAAAAGAAATTTTATCACCATCAAATTCCATTGATAAAGTACCTTCATTAACATCAATCTTATTCTAACAGTTTTCAGAAATAGTCTACCTAACAGAATAGGTGACTGTGATGAACAAGTATTTTGCCTATCCTTAGTTTTCAAAGGTAAAAATCTGCAGGAATCTTCTATTACTTTAACCACTAATCTTCTATTACTCCTTATGGATAAGCCACAGACCTATCAGCTAACTGAATAACAATTCTAGTAGGCTTCATTGGTCTCAAATTTAAAGAGTTATAGATTGTATAAGGTATGACATTAATAGAGGCTCCTAAATCTAGCATACAAGCTGAGACTACCTTATCACCAATTGTACAAGGGTAGCGAACATACCCTGAATCTTTTTGCTTTAGAGGAAGTTTCTGTTGGAGAACAGCAGACACACATTCCCCACACTAATTCTCTCGTTACCTTTAAGCTTCTTCTTATTGGTACAAAGTTCTTTTAGGAACTTAGCATAACGAGGAATCTGTCTTATTGCATCCAAAAAGAAATGTTGACTTCAACTTTCTTGAAGATCTCCAGAACATCTTTTCTTCCTCATCTTTCTTGTTCTTAGTTAAACTATTAGGGAAATGAGGACTTACCTTGGGAATAGAAAAAGAAGATTCTCCTATTTGAGGAACTTTGTCAGAAATGCTGGGCTTGAAATAAGTGCTTTCTCCGTGCCTTTATTTTCCTCTGGTCTCTTGGATTCTTCCAACACTTTTTTCCACTTCTTAATTACGGCACTAGCATTCTCTCTGGGATTGAGTGGTTGTGATGGAAGTTTATTGAAAAGCTGTGTTTTCAATTGACCTAATTTAGAAGCCATTTATCCTACCTAATTCTCCAAGTTGTGAATGCTAGACTTTGTATCCTTTTGGAAGACATGAATCTCTCTGAAAAGATATAGAACTTGAGGCTAGAGATTTTACTGATTGAACCATAATTAGCTTAGTTTTCTATGGTTTATTATGATGTTTATTAAGTTTAAATCTAGCTAATTATGTGTTTTGGTGATTTTAATGATTCTTTACACTATTACTTTTGTTTTCAGGTCTTTAGAAGATTTAGAAGATGTTGGAATGAAATTGGAAGAAATTGAGATTTGAGATATATTTAGAAGAAAGGAGAAGTGGACTGCGCGCAAGTGACGCCAAGGCCAGAAAGTGGACCGCGCCCACCAGATTTCACGCGTCCACCCTCAGAAGTTGGACAGGAAAGTGGACGCGCAGGGAAAAAGTGGACGCGCAAGGCAGGAAAGTGGACGCGTCCACCAGATTTCACGCGTCCACTCTCAGAAGATTGACAGTCAAGTGGACGCGTCTCATCTACTCAGGCGTCCACTTTGAAGACTCGGGCGTCCACTTTCCGAATTCAAAGTTTTAAGCTTGTTTTTAAGTAGTTTCTAATTAGGACTCTTGTATAAATCACCCTAGGACCTTTTCTAACTATATATAGGCCTTAATAGCTTAGTTTAGGTTGTGGAGCACTTGGATCCCTCTTCCCGAGCATTGTAGGAGATCAAGGGTGGGAGCTTCTCGGAAATCGATTTCCGACTAATGAGTTTCTCTCTTTCCCTTAATCTTTTATGATGTTTTCCTTTATGTTTTGTGAGTAAACATTTTTAGTTGGCAATGACATGTATTAGGTTTATGTTATTCGGGAATATGAGATTTATGTTTTGTTATTAAAAACCCGATCTTTTCAAGGAATCATTATTTCTATTTGAGTATTTGAACAATTCTTGGTTTTATTCTATCAATTGTGTTATTTCAATTATTATTGGTCATTTTAATTGTTTTACATAATTGATTAACTAGGGTTATGCAGAATCGGTTTTCGGTAACCAAAAGTAGTAACTATTGATTATTGATAGGGAATTGTTTGAAACAAATTGCATGACTTTAATCGGTCATTAAGTTTATGTAATTTGTGTTGACGTTGTCCTCGAGCTGAATAATTTAATTGACTATTTTATGCGAGCGATTCGGTAATTTAGTTTAATTAGGTTAAAGTTAATTTGCCGTGCTTCTCGGGAATTAACCTAACTATACGGAATCGGAATTTGATGCGCTACGCGAAATTCTAAGTCACTACTCAATAGGTTATTATCAATGATTAATCCCGAATAAGTAAAACCCGAAATACAAAGTCCTTGCTAACGTTTTTCTTTTCTTTGATTCTTAATTAATTTGTGAGTAAATTTATTAAAGTTTATTCTTTTAAAATAAAAATCAAATATTTCCCCCCTAATCTTGATTAGTTTACTTGTTCTAAGATTTTATAAATCCCTGTGGGTTCGACCCTTACTTGCTGCCTAAACTGCATAAGTTAGTTTCGAATTTTGTATTAATTTGATAGCGCAACGACTCAGCTCCTTTGGTGACAAAGTAAAAATTGAAAATTGTTTATGCGCCTTCGTAGTGGCAAGACTCTTGGTGTTAGCTCGAAGGAATTGGAGTCTTCAAATCCTGTGGACGAAAACGGGAGAGATACAAGAGAAGGAACATTAATCATTCAAATCTACAGGCGATTTCGGTGAAATCATTCTTACCCCCTCTTGCATTATGGCTAACAATAACAACATGTGGTGTAGGAGAACTTAAGGGACTAGTTGCACCCACTATTAGCAATCAACCGCTTTGCATTGTTTTTCCTGAAGTCAATGAAAATTTAAACTTCACACAGGTTTTTGTGCAAAATATCCCTACTTTCCATGGCATGCCAGAGATAACCCATATAGGTTTCTTCAGAAATTTCATACGCATTGCACTAATTTGAAACCCTCTAATGTCACTGATGAGATTATAAACTAAGAGCTTTTCCATTTAGTCTGCAAGGTAATGCTAAAGATTGGCTTTACAACTACCCTTTCGGGGTCAATAACTAAATGGGCTGATATGGAAAAGATATTTTTAAGAAAATATTTTTTCTCTTCTAAAATCTCTAGCATTAGAAAGGAAATTAGTGGCATACGCCAAGGTTTGGGGAATCATTATATGACTACTGGGAAAGATTTAAAAGATTGATTGCCAACTGTCCTAATCATCAAATTCCAGATCATTTACTTATCCAATATTTTTATGAAGGAATGGTGCCTACTGACAAAACCGCAGTTGATGTAGCTAGTGGTGGAGTATTTATGGACCAATCACCGAAGAAGCAAGAAATTTGATTGCAAACATGGCAAATAATGCTCAATCATTCAATACAAGGAACGACCTCCTAGGAAGGTAATGAGGTAAGTTCTTTCAATCTTGAAGTTCAGTTAAAAATCTTACTAACATGGTTGGACAGATGATGGGAAAACAATAAACACCTAAGTTAATTTGTGGATTTTGTTCAAGTATCGAACATCCAACGGACAGTTGCCCCACGCTTTTTGAAGATGAACAGGTTAATGCTGTCGGAAATTTTCAGATCCACAAAGGAAGTATAACCCATACTCTAATACCTATATGAGGATGTAAGGATCATCCAAATTTTAGGTGGGGAAATCCAGGAGCCAGACCGAATAATCTCACAATCCACACCCACCTGGCATTCTTCCTGTTAACCATTAATCAACCACCTCAACAAGCTCAATTTCAAGGTATGTCTTTAGAGTATATGGTTAAATCAATTGCTGCTAACACAATGACTTTTTCAGAAGCAGACTAAATCCAGTATACAGAATCTTGAAAATCAAGTAGGACAATTAGCCTCCGAAGTCAGTCAAATTAAATCTCATTTATTCACAAAACTCCCTTCTCAACCCATTACCCTCGAGAAAATGCTAATGCCATTATTCTACGGAGCGGAAAGGAGTTAATAGAGCCTAGGCAGTTGCAAGATGCTGAGGAAGAATTGGAGATTAAATCAAGCAGGGTCCAAAGTACCATGAAAGTGAACCCCCAAAAATTGAACCCATTTCTCAATCTAAAGTACCTCCTCCTTTTCTTTTAAGATTAGCTAAAAACCTAAAGAAGATGAGGAGAAAGATGTTCTCGATATCTTTAAGAAAGTAGAGGTAAACATTCCTCTTCTTGATGCTATCCGCCAGATTCCTCGATATGCTAAATTTCTCAAAGAATTATGCACAATAAAAGAAGCTCAAGGTAATGAAAAGGTAAGTGTGGGGGGTGTGTTTCTGCAGTTCTTCAGCAGAAACTTCCACCTAAGCAAAAGACCCAGGTATGTTTGCTATCCCTTGTGTTATTGGTGATAAAGTTATTTCAGGATGCATGTTAGATTTAGGAGCATCTATTAACGTTATGCCATATTCTCTCTATGCTTCATTAAATCTTGGACCCTTAAAATCTACTAGAGTTATTGTGCAATAGCGGATAGGTCCATTGCATATCCGAAGGGTAATTGAGGATTATTGGTCAAAGTTAATAACTTAATATTTCCTGCAGATTTTTATATTTTAAACAACTAAAGATGGAAATAATTCATCTACATCTCATTCCCCAATTTTGCTTGGCAGACCATTTTTAAAACCGCAAGAACTAAAATTGATGTTAACAAAGGAACATTGTCAATGGAATTTGATGGGGAAATAATATCATTTAATATCTTTGATGCTATGAAATATCCATGTGATGAGTTCTCCTCGGTTTCGGTGGTTGATATAATTGATCCTCTTGTTCAAGATGTTTATGATTTGAGTTATGTGATATGATGCAAACAATTATGAGCATGAGTATTGATGAGCATAAACTTGACAATTATCTGGGAATGTTCATGATTTAAAGATGGCTGTAAAGAATTGTCTGCATGTCCAAAAGTAGAATCTACAATTGCATTATCCCACTTTTCATGATAAGATGCTTCCATCGGTCTATGTCCACCTTCCCTTGAGCTTAAACCTCTGCCTTCACATTTAAATACGCATATTTAGGTAATGGCAAGATTGCCTGTTATAATTGCTAATAATCTTACTTCCAACAAGAGGAAAGGTAATTACTGTGTTACGAGAACATAAAACTGCCATAGGTTGGACTTAGCTGATATAAAAGAATTAGTCCTTCTACATGCATACATCGCATTTTATTAGAAGATGGCACTCGTGCAACTAGGGATCACAAAGGAGATTAAACCCTCCTATGATGGATGTTGTGAAAAAATAAATCTTGAAGTTGTTAGATGCAGGTATAATATTCCCTATTACTGATTCCCAATGGGTTAGCCAGTTCATGTCATTCCTGAGAAACTGGAATTACTGTCATTGAAAACAAGGAAGGAGAAAAAGTACCTACAATAGTTCAAAATGGTTGCGTGTTTGCATTGATTACCGTAAATTGAATTCAGCTACTAGAAAAAATCATTTTCCCCCTCCATTATGGATCAAATGCTTGAACGTTTTCGGGTAGGTCTAACTATTGTTTTCTTGATGGTTTTTCTGGTTATTTTCAAATTGCTATTGGCCCCTGAGGATCAAGATAAAACCACGTTCACATGTCCTTTTGGAACTTATGCATATAGGCGCATACCTTTTGGGTTATGTAATGCACCTGCTACTTTTCAAAGATGCATGATGTCTGTATTCTCTGATTATGTGACTAATATATTGAAATCTTCATGGATGACTTCACGGTGTATGGAGATTCTTTTGATGAATGTTTGGATAATTTAGAACTCATTCTTAAAATGTGCATTGATTCTAACCTTGTACTGATTATGAAAAGTGTCATTTCATGGTTGAGCAAGAAATCGTACTGGACATGTGGTCTCAGCAAAAGGCCTTCAGGTAGACAAAGCTAAAATTGATGTGGTAAAATCTCTTCCTTATCCTTCCTCTGTACGAGAGATACGAGCTTTCTTGGGGCATGCAGGTTTTTATAGAAGATTCATTAAAGATTTTTCCAAAATTTCTCAACCCTTGTATATTGTTTACAAAAAGATGTGCCGTTTCATTTCAATGATGATTGTAAGAATGTTTTGAAACTTTAAAAGAGAAATTGATTTCCGCCCCCATAATTCAAGCTCCTGATTGGACCTACCTTTTGAAATCATGTGTGATGCTAGTGATCGAGCGGTTGGTGCCATATTAGGACAAATAGTAGATAAAGTGCCTCATGTTATTTACTATGCTTCTAAAACACTCGATGACGCACAGTGTAACTACACAACAGCGGAAAAGGAACTATATGCTATTCATTTTTGCTTTGGAAAATTTCGTTCATATCTCCTAGGAACTAAAGTCATTGTTTTCTCTGATCATGCAGCTTTACGACATCTCTTGAAAAGAAGAGTCCAAACCAAGGTTATTAAGATGGATCCTGTTACTCCAGGAATTTGACATAGAGATTCGTGACAAGAAAGGAGCTGAAAACTATGTGGCCGACCACCTTAGTAGGCTTTCTTATGACGGTGAATTACTTCCTATCACTGAATTATTTCCTAATGAGCATTTATATGCTTTGCATGGTAGTTTGCCTTGGTATGCTGATATAGTAATTATTTGGTTACAAGGGAATTGCCTAAGTACTTTCTAGATCTCAGAAGGACAAAATTAAAAGTGATGCCAAATACTATTTATGGGATGACCCGTATTTGTTTAAGATATGTTCAGATAATATTATTCGTAGGTGTGTACAGGGCACTGAAACTCACTCTATTCTAACTTTTTGTCATACCTATGAATGTGGAGGTCATTTTGGTCCTAGAAGAACTGCTCATAAAGTGCTCGAATGTGGGTTCTATTGGCCTAGTTTAAACAAGGATGCTATTTGTTCTGTAAGCAATGTAATAAATGCCAAAGAATTGGGAAAATAACTAAGAAGCATGAGATGCCTTTCCAGTCTATCCTGGTAACTGAAATTTTTGATGTATGGGGGATTGATTTCATGGGTCCTTTCCCTTCTTCCCAAGGTAACAACTATATTTTGCTAGCAGTAGATTAGTGTCTAAGTGGGTGGAAGCTAAAGCCTCCAGAACTAATGATGCTAAAGTTGTTGTCTCTTTTGTCAAGGATAATATTTTTAACAAGTTTGGTTTTCCCTAAAGCAATCATTAGTGACAGAGGTATGCATTTTTGTAACAAAATAGTTGGGGCTTTATTGCAAAATACCATATAAACCCATAGAGTTTCTACTGCATATCATCCCCAACTAATGGTCAAGCAAGGTTTCTAATAGGAAATTAAATCAATCTTAGAAAAAGTGGTTAACCCTAATAGAAAAGATTGGAGTGTGCGGTTGGGATGCATTATGGACATATAGAACAGCATATAAGACACCTATTGGAATGTCTCCATATCGATTGGTGTTCGGGAAAGCATGTTATCTTCCTGTAGACTTGAACATAGAGCTATTGGGCTATCAAGAAAAAAACTCATTTGAATTTTCCTGATGCTTTAGTCAATAGGAAATTACAAATTCAGGAATTGGAAGAATTACGGAATGACGCTTACCAAATGCTTTAATTTGTAAGAGAAGCACGCAGTTATCATGATAAACATATTGTCCGAAAGAGTTTAATCGGGGTGATAAGGTTTTATTGTACAATTCTAGATTGAAACTCTTTCCAGCAAGTTGATGAGTAGATGGATAGGACCTTTCTAAATTGTCAATGTTTTTATCATGGAGCTGTAGAAATTCAAAGTTTTATACAGGGAAAGTTTTTAAAGTCAATGGCCATCGCTTGAAGCTTTATTATGAAGAATTTGTCAACCACGAGGTGGAGGCCGTTCAGTTTCTTCACCATCTTATCTCGAAGTCTGAGCATGAACTGTGTCGAGCCAACGACTTTAAACAAAGGCGCTTTTTGGGAGGCAAACCAAATGAATATCCTTCTATTTTCTTTTATATTTGTTTCTATCATTTAGTTGTTATTTTATTTTGTTTACAGGTATAGGGAAGGTCTAACATTGGTCCAGAATCCAATTATTGTGAAATCAACAGAAAACATCAGATGGCAGAAACTACTGAGAGTGGACGTGCAAACTTCCTCTCACGCGTCCAAGTGGACGCGCCAATTACTTCACGCGGCCACTTCTGTGAAGAAGTGGACGCGTCGCCTCATCTTCGCACGTCCAAGTGGACGCTTTTTGGGTCAGGAATATTACCCTCAAATTATCTGTGAATTCTATGCTAATATAGATAATAAATATAGTGAAGATAACAATAGGATCATCTCTTTCGTTCGGGTCATTTAGTTGATATTACATGTGCTTCTTTGTCTAATTTTCTGAATTCTCCTAACGAAGGCCCTCTACCTAGTTTCATTGGCAGCAAGTTACTACTGATCAGACATATAATTTTGAGGATGCATGCTCTGTTTTTGGTTTATACCAAAGAAAAACTGGAATACTACGTGAAAGTATAAGCTTATGGCTAAGATCTTCAGGCTTTTCCACGCCTCATTGTGCATATTCTTGGTCATAATGTTTTACCTAAGTCATCATCTTATAATGAAATGCGCTATTCAGATCTTTACTTTCTTTATCGTTTAACTAATGGCTTAGGTGATACATGTCTGGTATTCCGTTGGCTCGGTTGATTATTGCTAATATGCGAAAGTGGTAAAACAAAATCTCAAAAGAAAACTTTTCCATATGTTTGTTACTTTCTAGTTATTTTGAGCATCTCAGGATACCTATTGCGGGCACGGTCCGTCGGGAGCGTATCTCCTCTTCCCGAGTTGTTGTCCTTGGACCTCTTACGGTCGTTTGGTATAAGTATCACCGGGGCGAGTGGATGCACCCTCGGGTTTGTCAAACATAGCGGGAGTAAGGCCATCTTCCACCAAAGAGTTCTAGTAGTTCTAAGAGGTCGTTTTTGAGCCGTCTTCGGCGGAGGATTCTGATGATGATGAGAAGATAGAGCCAGGGATTCCGGAGGTGCCTACATCTTCTGCTGACCGTCTATTTCTCGTGAGGATTTGATTCTTGATCAATTAAATCAGCTGCATATGAATCAGTCCAAAATTCTCGAGAATCAGCACGTCAAGAAGCACAATTGAATGCTATTGAGGGACGACTTGTGTCTATTGAGGAACAAGTTTCTGCGCTTCGAGTTTCCATTCCTAGACCTCCCATCGGGTGACTTCTTCTTTTTCTCTCTTTGTTTATTTTTCTTGTCTTACTTGTGTTGTGACATTAAGGACAATGTCTCGTTCCAGTGTGGGAGAGTCTTGTTTTTAATGTTTGTGTTTTTTCTGTTTTTTTTTATGATTGTTTATTGTTTATTGTCGTTTAAAAAAAAAGTTTTATTTTTATGCATGTTTGTGTGTTTGTTATGCCTATGATGAAACTTATACAAGTCTATGTTAATTGATAGAATTTCGATATTATTTGTGCTTTAAATTCTCTATTTATTATGAGGAATCTTGACACTCTACGAGTTTTTGTGAAATTCAAAATTGTTATTTATGGATGATTTGGGGTAGTTAATTTGAATTGACATGGCTATTTTTAGTAAAAACATCTTGATTTTTGAAATCACTTTTGACAAGTTTGAATGAGATTGAGTTTATTTTGACTTAGATACATTCATGGTCCATTTAGACACTCTAGAACTTGTTTTCTCACACTCTTGAATCTTGAAGAATATGTTTGAATTTGGTTGACTTGGGGATGACATAAGGCCTTCTTTGGACGTTTGAGCCTTTCTTGAGCCACCCTTTCTATATTATACCCTCGATCCTATTTTGAGCTTAATATTATGGATGAATGAATCCATTATTATCTTCTTTGTAACCCTTTGAGAATAATGTTTAAGACCTTTATATGTCATACTTGTCAAGAGATTTCTTTGAAATATCTTTAGATTGACATTTGTGAAGTTATTGTTATGTTAAAAAGGTGTTTAAAGGTTTTGCAAAGTGTGTTGAGGGTTGATGGAAGTATCTTGGAATTTGAAAGAGAAAAGGAGTTTGTCTTCTCTAATAAAGAAAAGAGAGCAAAAGTCCAAAAGAAAAGAGAGACATCTGATGAAAAAGAGTGAAGTGCTTAAAAAAAAAAAAAAAAAAAAGCACTTGAGAAATAGAGAAAACAAAAGAGTTCCACGACTGTCCAAAGTATATGAGTTGGTTGATATGGTTGAATGTAAATAAGGAAGATAAGTGTCATTGAAGAACTTTGGTTTCAAATTCTTTTATCCTTTTGTGTAATTTTCTTGACTACTATGTTTACCTTACCTTTCTTTGTTAACCAATACCCAAGCCTAACGTTACGTGCTTCAAGTCCAATTTGACTCAAGTCGACTTTATTCTTCCCATTAGTGGAGAGATGTGTGAGATTTCAAGCCTATGGTAGTGTGAATATTACTTATGGTATGACTATGATGTGTTTAAGTTATTGTGACTTGATTGAATTTGTCTTTGTTACTTGTGAACGATTTTTAATTCTAAAATGGATTCTTATGGGTTTCTAAAAATTTTCGGCCATGTTAAGGATAGTTAACTGTGACAATGAGTTTGTGAGTAATGATGTTCACACTTGCACGATTCATTTTTAAATGTAGAGTTGATAGATGACTTTGAGAATTATTGAAGAGAATTTGGTACAATGTATTGAAGTTCTTGAATTGATCGATTTGTCCTGAGGCATTTAGTTGTTATTTTATTTCCTTTGATTTATAAGTTTGCTTGAGGGCAAGCAAAGGTGTAGTGTGGGGGGAATTTGATTGAACCATAATTAGCTTAGTTTTCTATGGTTTATTATGATGTTTTATTAGTTTAAATCTAGCTAATTATGTGTTTTTGTGATTTTAATGATTCTTTACACTATTACTTTTGTTTTTTAGGTCTTTAGAAGATTTAGAAGATGTTGAAATGAAATTGGAAGAAATTGAGAATTTGAGGATGGATATTTAGAAGAAAGGAGAATGGACGCGCAAGGCCAGAAAGTGGACGCGCCCACCAGATTTCACTCGTCCACCCTCAGAAGTTGGACAGGAAAGTGGACGCGCAGGGAGGAAAGTGGACGCGCAAGGCAGGAAAGTGGACGCGTCCACCAGATTTCACGCGTCCACTCTCAGAAGATTGACAGTCAAGTGGACGCGTCTCATCTACTCAGGCGTCCACTTTGAGACTCGGCGTCCACTTTCCGAATTCAAAGTTTTAAGCTTGTTTTAAGTAGTTTCTAATTAGGACTCTTGTATAAATCACCCTAGGAACCTTTTTCTAACTATATATAGGCCTTAATAGCTTAGTTTAGGTTGTGAAGCACTTTGGATTCCCTCTTCCCGAGCATTGTAGGAGATCAAGGGTGGAGCTTTTCTCGAAAATCAGAGTTCCGACTAATCCGGTCATTAACTTTATGTAATTTGTGTTGACGTGTCCTCGAGGCATGATTTATATTTATTGACTATTTTATGTCGAGCGGATCGGTAATTTAGTTTTAATTAGTTAAAGTTTTGGCCGTGCTTCTCGACATTAACCTAACATACAGGAAATTTGGAATGTGCGCTGCGCTACACGAATAAAAATTTTTCGCTTAAAAATCACTACTCAAATAGTTATTATCAATGATTAATCCCGAATAAGTAAACCGAAATACAAAGTCCTTACTAACGTTTTTCTTTTCTTTGATTCTTAATTATTTGTGAGTAAATTTATTTAAAGTTTATTCTTTTAAAATAAAAATCAAATATTTCCCCCCTAATCTTGATTAGTTTACTTAAGATTTTATAAATCCCTGTGGGTTCGACCCTTACTTGCCCTAACTGCATAAGTTGGTTGAGTTTGGTATTAATTTGATAGTGCAACGACACGCTCGTCATTTACCATATCTTCTAAACATACTCTGTTGTTGGTTATGAGAAGGTGAGGAGGATTTGGTGTTGATTAGGAACAAAACCTGGTGGGTTCATTGGTGGCCTAACCCCTTGGTTACTCCATCTAAAGTTAGGATGGTCTCTCCGCCCTTCATTGTAGTGTTGGAGAATGGATTGTGTCTTCTCTGAGGTTGGTTCTGAAAATACCCATGGCTTTGGCTTGTTCCTCTTGAAATAATGTAGGACAAGAATTTGTAGGATGGTCATTGCCTAAACAAATTCCAAATGTTTTTTACCGGTGCATTGATTCTTTTCCCAACTAATTGACCACTAAATTGGTAAGATGATCTAGTCTTTGCTCAATTTGTGTAGATGATGATGATGATGCATCTACTTCATTTACCTTTCTTACGATATCATTCCTGGTATTAAAAGATTGTGAATTAGCAACCATGTTAGTTATTAATCATGTACCAGCTTGTGGGGTTTTATCTGAAAAAGCACCACCACTAGCAGCATCAATAGTCATCCTGTCATAAGAAATCAAACCTTATAAAATATTGAATTAATAATTGTTCAGGTATTTGATGATGAGGACAACTAGCACATAATCTTTTAATCTTTCCCAATATTTATACAATGTTTCACCAGTTTGTTGTATTATGCCACTTATGTCTTTTCGAATAGTTGCAGTTCTAGATGCAGAATAATATTTAGCTAGAAAGCTCTTTGCATTCTAGTCCAATTTTGAATAGATCCCGAAGGCAAATCATATAACCAATCTTTTGCACTATTTTGTAAGCTAAAAGGAAAAGAACGCAGTTTAATCACTTCATCTCTTGTACCTTCTTGTTTCAAATTAGTGCAAATAACATGAAATTTCTTAATGTGCCTAAGTGGATCTTCTCTAGGTAATCCATTAAATGTTGGCAAACATTGTATAAAACCAGTATGCATTTTAAAATTAGCATCAACTTGTGGAAAAATAATACATAAAGGTCGTTCATCAAAAGTAGGAGCAGTGAGTTCTTTTAGAGATCTTTGATTCAAAGCCATATTAAAAAGATGAGCAGGAAGAATATTACCAGAAATAAGTTGGATATCCGATTGATTTTCTGCTTTGCCTTCTTCAAGTTCCGTAGCTTGTACTCTGATCTCAACTGGTGTTTTACTCCCTTGTTCTTCCCCGGTGATACAACAATGAACTTGTTGCCTTCTTAAGTGCATACAACAATGAACTTGTTGTCTGGCGTCACCAAATGAATGAAATATATATCTCAATATCACCAAATGAATGAAATCTGTAACAAAATAAAAAGATTAACAATTTTAATAGAAGAAATTAAAACAAATTCCCGGCAGCGGCGCCAAAATTTGACGAAATCTATTGTACGGCTCTCAAATTTAAACCTAACAATTTCTATGTAAATAGGGAAAGTAGGGATCGAATCCACAGAGATTTGTCAACTCTTAAATTAAAATCGTTAATTGGAAAAGGTTTTGGGGTTTTTTTTGGAATTTTGAGAATAATGTAATGACAATAATTAAAATAAATATTTTTGAGGTTTTGGATTTTGTAAAAAGAATTAAAACGAAATTTGGAATACAAATGATATAAAAAGCGTTAGCAAGGAACTAGTATCAAGTTATATTTTTCATGGGATTAATCATAGATAGATACATTATATTAAGTAGTTGGTTTTAGAATCCCGATCAGCTCAGACAGATTCCTATCCTTACAAAATAGATTAATCCCGATCAGCTCAGACAGATTAATCTCTAATTTAATTAAACACCACTACCAACCAGCGTGTATAGGATGCTCAATGAAATTGCATTAAACAAATAAGGCATCACTAACATTAAATTGTATATAACAATCAACTTAATTATATACAATTTAAATTATATAATTCCGCTACTAATTTAATTAAGCCAAGAGTTGCAATTTAATTAAACTAGTAGATGCTACTTGAATAATTAATATACAAGATTAATAATCCTAGCTATATAATCACATTCATTAACTAGATTGTCAATCCAATTAATTCACACAATTATATTGGTTAAAACAGGAATTATATAAATACTTAATTAATATATATAAGTATATTAAATAAATACACACAGATATATATATATATATATATATAGAAAGAAAGATTGGATTTATATTAACTAAAGAAATTAGGAGGTTCAATCGGCCATTTAAATAAATTAAACTAAAAGTATGGAGGTTCGGCCTTCCATAAAGAAAAGAATTAAAAACATAAAAATATATTAAACTAGTTAAGAGGGCTCAGCCTTCCATAATACAAAAAATAAAAGATATAAAAGTAAATTAAATTAATAGGTAGCTCAGCCATCTATTTGCGATATTTAAAGTGCATAAAGCAAAATAAATAAAGACTAGGTGGGTAAACCGACCATAAGTCCAGTTAAATAAATCTAAATAGAAATTAAGTACAAAGAAAATTATCTCATAATCCCATTTATTAATAACTTAACACATATCCTTGCTAACAAAAGAAAACTACTCACAATACATATTTAATAAATATAAGATGAAATTTATAAAATTAGAAGAAAATTTGAAAGATAAACTCCCCGGAAATATTGAAATTATTGTGACAGAATTTCTTTACTATATTATTACAAAAGCCTTGAAATATTATTCTAAAAAATCTGGAAAATATACTAATATGAAGACAATAATAAAATAAATAAATTGCAAAGAAATAGAGAACGTTGGAGCTAAATTGGTGTTTAAATCATAAAAATAAGCTTCTTATTTATAGCCACAAAAATCAGGGGCAAAATGGTCATTTTGCACCCCAAAGTCTTGAAAATTTAGTTGGTGGCCTAATTTCTCCAACTTCGCCACATGTCGCGTCCTCATTGGTCCAAATTGCGGCTTCTAAAAGCGTCACTTGTCATCGGATGACATAGATTTTTATTTTTTTTAATCTTCTCCAACATTTCTTCATCTTCTTCTTTTTATCTCCATAATAAACTAAAATACACTGAAAAACTTACAAACAAAGAAATAGAAGGGAAACGTGAAATATATCCATTAAATAACATAATTAACCGATTTTCAAACAAAATATAGTAATTAAATAACATAAAAATTAGTTAATTTATTAGTACATCAATATATATATATATATATATATATATATCAATTGTGGTTATACTAGTTTATACTTGCTTCTAAACAATTAAAAGTATATAAAACATCATTTTGCATTTAATACAAATTTAGTAATAGAATCCACTATAATCAAAATATATGTAAACCATAACCAAAATATACATCCAACATTCACCAAACCAAAGTATGCATATGCATCATAATTTTCAAATTCTAATATACATATGCACTATAAGCACTCTGGTCAACCGTAGGTGCAGTCAGAACATACCAAAAAATCCTTTGGTACGTTAATAAGTTAATCCTTATCCTTTAGTTTATAAAATCATTAAGGCCTTTAATTGATTAAATATTGTCTAGTATATTAAGGATCTACTAGGACTTTATGGAAATTAATATTTTTAATTAAAAATCCATTTAATTGATTTCTTTTAATATATTTTTACACTTTGAGATTCTTTGCTACACTTCCTTGTTTCATTCTTTGTAATATTTTTATTTAAAGTTAGATTCCCCTTAATATGAGAGGGTTGATTTGAACACATTATTTGAAAAAAAATAAAATTGGATAAGGTTAATTTGAATAAATTATTTAAAAGAATAAAAGCAGGAGGAGTTTTAGTTTTACTTTTAAATCAATGTTACACATAATGGCGCACACAGTTTTTCAAAATATGCAAATCGATATTTTTATAATTATATGTTGTGGTTAATAATAACTAGTTTAAATAAAAATATTTTTTAGATTAATAGTTACCATCTTCAAATTTTAGCGATCAATATTAAATGATTATTATTTCGCTTAACAATTAATATTTCTTCCGTCTGAAATTGAATATCCACATTTCTATTTTAATTTATCCAGAATTCTCCACTTTCCTTAAATAAACATATTTTTTATCTAAAGTTTCATTAATAACCTCATTAATTTAAAAGATTTATATCACACTAACTCATGGTACTCACACCTTAATTACATTTCATTAACTCATGTCCATGATAATTTTATAACATAATTAAAGTCAATAATTTTCCTTAATTATCATCCAAAGTTAAATAAACAAAAATTTATTGCACGGATAAACATAAAACTTTGGATGTGCAAAATGAGAATAATTAAGTCACTTAAATATAGAGTCTCATTTTTCTTTTTCTTTTTTTTCAGAATGGCTATAATTAAGTCACTTTAGTTTGATGGACAAAATGTTAAAATGAAAAAAATTATATATATATATATATATATGTATGTATGTGTGGTCTATCTATATATATATAGGGATTGTTATTAGGCAAAAAAATCTATCTTCTTCAATCCCTTAATCATCATTTCATTTATTATTCTTCTACAATTATCAAATTAAAAACTTTTTCTTCTTCTTCAAGACCTAGGACTGAAGGTACTTCAACACTAAGAACGGAAGACACTTCCAAATAAAAAATGGAAGACAATGCAATGCCTAAAATAGAAAGTACTTTTACAAATATTTTATTAGCAATGGCATTAAAAACCATTGGTCTTTTTTTTGGAACTAACATTTGAAATGATAAACTCATTATAAAACTCGTTATATTAGCAATTGAATTGAAGAGAATATTAACTCGTAATATTTGCATCAATTCCTTTAAAACCTTTGTATGGCAGAATAGTGAGATATGAGATACAAGTAAATTTTATATATAAACGCATAGGTATAATGATGCAAAAATCTGATGCACTCATAGTATTACTAGGTGGATTTAACATCTTAAAATAAATGTTCTAACATTGTTTCTTGGTTAAACTTAAATTTACATAACAAATCTATTTGTCAGTTTAATGTCAATAATTTATTTGATCCCTTACTAATATTTCTTGATAAGACAGTTGAAAATAGGTTTTCATCACATTTTTCAAGAAAACTTATGCTTTCAGCAACTAGTTTGTTTGAACTGAATATTCAAATTAGAAACTTTTATTTATATCGTTGATCATGAAATACCTCTGATTAATTGGTCCATTCCAATTACCCTCTTCTCAAAGTAACAAGTGCAAAAAAAAAAAAAAAAAAGATGAGCTTGATTTGAATCTACGCATTGTAAATATGTGCAATTTACCAAATCAAATTGTTTTGACCATCTTCATCAGATTTTCCTTCAAGTGAATGATATATTTTCTTAATATATTGTGTATTTTATTTTATGAATGTATTGTGCAATGATAAAGATTATTTAATATAATACATTGTAATTTTAATATGTAATGTTTTATATTTTATCCTTAAAAATATTTATTTTGTATGCTAAAATTAACAATATTGATAATTTATAACAATAATAATGTATGATATATGTATATATATAATAATAATAATAATAAATTTATACATACGAATTTATATATATATATATATTTTAAAAGATATATAACACCTTCTACATCTCCATTTTCATTTTTATAAAAATTTGTAATTAAAACTCCATTATTTTTTTCTTTTTCTATTTATATAGGATAATCTTTATACTCACCAAATTAAATACGATCCAAAACCCAATTAAACTTGCCTCGATACCATCCTTTAGGGTCCTCGATCAAAATGCTCAAACAAATGCAACAAGTTTAATTTAATTATTATGCACTTTATACTTTTGCCTTGTTTTAAGCCGTAACTTCTTCGTAGATGATAATATAATACAACTTTATCATTATCATGCTGCCTTAGTGGAAATTTCGTTGTACAATTTATGAACAAAAAGGTCAGATATGAAGATGCTAATTAGTGCCCGTTGAACAGCCTTTTTCTCATCTATTTTGGTTTATAATAAGGCATCCTTTGACCAAATATCTGTGTGTGGACATATATTATTACTTATATAGAAAAAGATTGTGCTAGTGTGTGGCTGAATAGTTTGTTCTTGTTTGGAGTATATTGTAGTTAATTCACATCATGACCCTATATTAAATTGACTTTAAAATAGTATAGTGTGCTTTATTTACTTCATAAAATTTCTTAATTTCCTAGCTCAGTACATTCTTTAGAGTATTATTCACTTTTAATTATATCTTCATCTCCAATTTTTCCTTTTTATGGACAATCTCATCACTATCATCTTTGATATACCTTTCAACCTTTTCCCCATAAATCATCTTCTTTTGTCCTGCTTTTTCTTGCTCACTTATAAAGCTCATTCTAACTTTATGAATTGATTGATAATCACTACAAGAATATATATTGTCTGAGACTCCATCTTAAATTCATCGTAAATGTCTGCCTCAATTGTTTCGTTTAACAGAAAAAATATTAATCTAAATTAGATACAGTCTTTAAAATAGAATGTTTCAATCCATTTCTCGGTCATCATAAAGACATCCATCTCAAAACCATGGCAAATCCGTTTCAAAGTAAGACGGATTTGAGACAATCTTTTTAAAAATAATATTTAAATTAAGCAAATTCATCACAAATTTGCTTTATTGCCTTTTTGCCATTTTAACTATTACATTGTTGAAAAGGAATTCTATGCATATTCAACTGTGTTTGTGCCTATACTGGAACCCATCAGCCACATCCATCACTATACTATAGGGTCATTCAGATGTACGTGTCTCAATTGTTTCCCTTCTACTTTGTGACAACGGAAAACATATGAATTTGAGCTTTGGGCTACTTCCTTTGATATCTACCAACCAAATCTTGTTTATACGGGATGAGATGACTGCAAATTTTGTTGCTGGGAGATCTTCGGGAGGATCCTTCAAATATGGTATTCCATAAAAACCAAGAACCGAACCTTAGTCAATGGTTCAAAAATCGTTAACTAGATTTTCAATTCATAAAGGTTTCATGAACTGACAATTTTATATATCGATTTAATTTTTCATTTTAATAAATCTTGAACAAGTATCTCAAACTTTTAAAAAATCTTAAATTTAATTTAATTTGACATATTATGTTACTTTTTTATACATTAGTCTTGTCACCATTTTATCATAATTACGTAACATAATTGTTAAATACAACATTAAATCACTAAATACCACATTTTTTGGGACCAAAATGTCCCTATATGTTTAACTAATATCCATCAATACCCTTCCACAAAACTCTACACGAAAGTCCCTAAAATTCACTTAGCAAATTTCATAGAGAATATTGATTCAACTCACCATTTCGCAGAGCAATTTCATAGCAATTTCAAGTCACCTCTGCCATCAAAGATTAATCACAAGTTTCACAATGTTAGTAAGCTTTCCATTTTTATAGATTCCTACGTTTTGTGGCTTCAAAATCGAATTCCGTTGTCATTTTTCCAATTTCTTTCATTATTGGCATTTTTTGTATGCATTTTTTTGTGAAGATAAAAGCCTTATATGAACAACTGATTATATGTTATTTATGTTTCGTTACTTTAATTGGGAAAAAACAACATAATGATGCGATTTAATTTTGAATTTTTGGATTTCGACCGAAATCCAAAACTTCTTCTGTTTGATTATATTTTGTTTACTTTTGGGACATAATTTTGGTTAATTTTTACTGCATTGGTGATGGGTTTGATATTTCATTGTTTCATCGTCGAAAATAGCATTGAATCAAAGGTTGATTTTGGATGGAAGGCGTTTTTACTTAATTTGTCAATTTATTTTGCTTTTTGAGATTTCAATTTGACACAAATTTGAGACTTCGACCATGACAAGAATTAGCATATTTTAAAATATTTTTATTTGATATTTTCAATTTTGTAATTAATTAAGTTATTAGATATTTATTAATTAAATATTATAATTGTACGATTTTGAAAATGATTAAAGTGTTTATTTGAGCAAAATTCTTTGACACATCTTTTGATAATTAAATACGTTATACATTATTTATTTATAACAAAAAAATGATAATTACAAGATTTTGTAATGAATTTAAGTTTTTTGTTTTAATTATCAATATATAATTTTAATATTTAATTTATACATTATAAAGTTTTTTAAGAGGGATTTTCTTGGCATATTTTTTTGCACATAAACTTCGACACATTTTCAATATAATAATTTAATAAGTGTTCTAATACAATAATGTAGAACATGTTTCGAGATGTCAAATTCTTACTTTTGTTTTACATAAATGTACATATTTCTCTAAATGAATATTATTATACATATCTTAAAAGTTAATTTGTCTATTCAAAATGTAGTTATGTTTTTTTTTGAGAGAGGTATAGTTTGTTATTCATGTTGATTTCTTTTCTCTTTTTTTTTATTTAAAAAAAGATGCATCGTAAAGGTAAGAGATCTGCTATAGATGATCAGCATGAGCCCATATCGAATAGGGATGATTGTTTTAGGTCATATTCATTTGATAGATTCTAAAGATATGACACATAGCGATGAGACGATTAAAGATGATCCATCTATTAGGGATCATGTGCCAGAGATGATTGCTCATACACTATCTCAAAGTATACTATGATTTCGTATTAAGGGTACTGGTAGTGGGCACGACACAACAAGAGAGTGGTTCATTCAGGAGTAGCCTCTGGGAGCAAGAGTGAGCAAGTTCATATAGATCAAGATCCAATGCTGGCTGATACAGGTGCAGAGTCACATGTTCATATAAATCAGGAACCTGTACAAGCTGATGCAGGTGCAGAGCCACAGGATTTGTTTATCTTGGAGAGTTTTAGTGATCACATTGCTACAACTATTTGGAAGGGCAAGGTATTTTTTTATTTTTTTAATATTATTTATTAATTGTTATTTTTAGTGAATTTATTTATATTATGCAGTTTCGATCAGTTTTTACTTGTCATACTCGTTGGAAGAGATTGCGATGTTGGTCATCGCCTACCTCTGATGATGGAGTAGTACTATTATAGCGGAGCTCTATTGCACACTTGTCTACCCATATTTACAGGCATTTAAATGCTTCTCTTATTTCTGCATGTGTGGAGAGTTGGCATCTAAAGACGAACTCCTTTCACCTACTTTTTGGAGAGACGACGATTACACTTCATGATATATTTTTTCTACTAGGATCTCTCTACATGGGATGATGGTGTGTCATTCGATCCAGGGATCCAAGATTATAGAGTTGGCAATTCATACACTCGATATGGATTTTTGTGATGTGCTTACTTTTTTCTCTTGAGGATCTAAATTTGATGATATTCATAGGATTCGTGGACGTGAGGGGGTTGAGATAGAAATGCTTGTTTGTGGATACTTTCTCTACCTTTTGAGTGCTACACTTTTCCTAAATAAGACACAGGATCAGATATCCTTTCAGTTATTACCTCTACTCACGAGGGTTGATGATATGGGACAATACAAATGGGGTGCTGTTGTGCTTGCATATTTGTATCGGCAGTTGGGTTCTGCTTCACGTGCTGATTGTGCCCAGATTTTAGGTTGTCTCACTGTATAACAAGTACCTTATGATTACTATGCATATAGTCATTATTATTATTATTACATCATTAATAAATTTATGAATTTCGCGCAGGCTTAGATATATGAGTAATTTCTATATTTCATGCCTGTGAGAGATACACCTTGGAATCCGAGTATGCCTCGCACATGCAGATGGACTGAGGCAAATAGGGCGATGCCCAAATCTATCACTTTAGTGAGTTATTATAGATTGCATTTAGATGCCCTTTGTGAGTAGCCACCTACCCAGCTTTGAATGACCGCAAAGACGGTAATATTTTGTAACATTAAGTTTTATTATTTTATTAATTTTTTATGATTTTACTGTCTATAATTAAAAATACATGCACACAGGGTATATATGTCATGTATAGTATCTTACGTCATATTATAGATTGTGGACCGGAGGGATCATAGCATAGACAGATTTATGATGTTGTTGTCAGAGCTTTCGATATATGTAGATGTTTCAGATTGAGTCCCAAGCATCGAAATAGTCATTGATACAACTGATTATTTTGTATTCTATTTTGGATGATGAAGTTTTTAATATGTGATGTTATATTATGAATTTCTATTATGTTTATATTTTTTAATTACGTCATATCATATCTATTTCACATTATAATATATAAGTTTTATTTTTAGAATTAAAAAAATCACCATAATTTAAATAAAGATAAAATTAAACAAAAAATAACTTAATGTCATGTCAAACTCTATTTCTTTTTAATATTCAATGAACAAAAAAAACATCTAAGAATTTTAAAATGTATATTACGTAAAATACTATTAACTACCACTATTCCTTCTGAGAGCTTTCCAACACTGAATCATATTATAAAAATTAATGCCCCATATTATTAGAGTTTCATTTCTATAATACTATCATTGAACATAAATATGAGGAAATGGACAATCAGGAACCAGATCAACCTGAAAAATAAAAAAAATTCATAAATTAAAAAATATATTTGTGCAAACCTAATTTTTTAAAAAGAAAATTGTTTGAAAAATAATAACAAAAATACTAACCCCTTGTCTAACCAGATTCATGATGCCAAACTGTCTCGATAGGCTTCTACTATTCGATGATGCTCTCAAAGACAGAAATGTCGCAGAACCTAGTTGAGATACAAGTACTCATACCACATTATATCTTGAAGCTATCACCAATCCCATATATGGGAACGTCAAACACTTATTTCTGTCTATGGTTGGACCATCAAAGTGTGCCAAAGAATTTAATAGATATGTTACTCTATCATTCCCATACATTTCTTTATAAACTTCAGAGTGGTTACGTAACTCTTTTGAAAGATCAAACCTAACTTGTGATCATATTTCATGCCGACCGTAAATGTAATGAGTCATGACTCTGAATCCACAGTTCCTATCCCTAGCAACATATAACCCAGTTTCCAAGATATGAGATAAAGAAACGGGGAACATCATCAATAAATAGGAACAATTGATTACCTGACCCCAAGTGAGGTTGTGTCATACCAAGCATAAATTTTGTTTTCTTAGACTTATTTGTGAACTGTTTTTCTGTGTACTCATGCGATGATGACTCCCTTCTCGTTGAATTCTTTTTCGATCTACCTCTAGTCTGACACACAGTTGGCTCATCCAAATCCTCATCAATCTCTTCATCCATCATCGGACGTATCTCATTGTAAAACATTCTATGTATGTTAGGAGGTTGTTTGAGAATCTCTTCAAACATTTCACGCAACAAAGTTGAATAATCTATCTCCACACAACCCTTCATATGCAATGTCCTCCAAAATATATGAATGTCTTCTTTAGGTATGCTTTAACTCTATCTTTCTAGAACATATAACTCGTGAGCGCAAGCTTGTCCATCATCTCTAACCAACACAGATCTTGCCCGCTCATCTTCTATCAACCTAAAAGCTTTGGATGTTATATGACCCTTGCACTCCGTGTATATTTTATTGTTCATAATGTGAGAAATTTTTGAGTGCGACTGCTCAAATTTAGTCTTGATCTCTACCATCCGTAGGTTGACCATTGTATTTATCATGGCCAAATAGTGTCAAAACTCCCTGTAGATGACAACAAATGTCTTTTCAAAAGTGAGTGTTAACTTTCAACTCGGTTGGTCATGCAAACAAATTAAATCAAATTTACCTCAAAATTATTGTTGTTTGATGCCATAGACGGATGAGTATTGACTCTTGTTGTTGAATATTATATTATTATGAATAAATACATTGAAAACGTTACATAATCATTGTTTTTATAGAATATGTTATTAAAATTTTAATTGTATTAGGATTATGATTAGCATAAAGGGTATTAATGCCCAAATTTAAGACAAAAGTGTTGTACAGAGTGTGAGATTTAGTAACTCCCTTATGTAAAATAAAATTAATTAATTTTTATCTTTTCAAATTTCAAACTTTTGAAATGTTTTACAAAACTCTTATTGTAATTTTTAAACAATTATTGTTTGTTGTCTAATACCCATATTACTTTTCATCATTTTTATGGAAAGAACCGTGAAAATACTTGTAATAAATCTAATTGAAGTTGTTTTTTATCATCAAATTAAAATAAAATGTTTACAAAAATACTTATATATGTATATTATGATTCTATTTGTGATAAATTTATGATAAAATATTAGATTTCAAGAATAATTAATAATATTAAGAGAAATACATGTGATTTGCATTTGGAGTATAGTTTTATTTATTATATACATATTCAAATTGAAGTGTCATCTTCTACTATTATTAGTAAACAAAAGTATCATGATTGATGATAATATATTTGACAATGAGAGAATCTTTACTAGCTCTCACTACAGGAAAAAGGCTAAATTTCGACAGAAATTAGCGATGGATTATTCCGTCGCCTATTACCGACCGATTAACAACACATTACCGACGGAAATTTGTTTACTCGCGTGTTGACCAACAGTCCAAAATCAGTCATAATTTTCCAACTTATTTCCGATGGAAATATTTCTATCACTACTTGGTCTGCAATTTGGCACGTATTACTGATGGAAAATTGAATTTTATTTAAATTAAAGATTAGTTAAAAATAATCGGTTTCCGTAGGTGATCCGTCTGCAATTTGGCACGGATTACCGATGGAAAATTGAATTTTATTTAATTTAAGGATTAGTTAAAAATAATCGGTTTTCGTAGGTGATCCGTCTACAATTTGGCACGGATTACCGACGGAAAATTGAATTTTATTTAATTTAAGGATTAGTAAAAAATAATCGGTTTACGTAAGTGATTCATCTGCAATTTGGCACGGATTACCGACGGATAATAAATTTTATTTAAATTAACAATTTCAAAATAATTTTCGACAGCCGTAGGTATTTCGACGGAAAATGTTAGAAAAACGATTTGTTCGAATTCCAACTCTGATTAGTCGATAATTAAGGAGAGAATAACGATCGAAAATAGTAAGAGTTTTTTTAAATTTTTAAATAGTAAAAAAAGATAAATATTTGGTATAAAATTCATCTGTAATCCGTCTCACTTAGAGACATGATTAACTACATAATATTTTTGCCAAATTTTTTTATTTTTCTTTTATAATAAAAAATGAATCAAATTGTTTAATGAAAATTGTATAGACAACTATCACAACATTTCTGAATCATTTCTCATAGATAAGAGATCCAATTTGTTTTCCCTCTTCATGATTTTTTTCAAATCTTCCATAATGTTAGTTTATCATTTAATGATACCTCAATTGAGACTTATAAAAAAATATAGATCGTAATTAAAATAAAAGTATGCAAACTTTATTAAATAAGAACAATAACATTTTATATACTCATGTATGTAGTTACGTTTGTGTGTGTGAGACAATATGAGTATTATAAAACAGTTGTAACTGATTTAATAAATAGATTTATGTACCATGATTGTGTTTACCCACATACATGAGCACAATTCCATCTAGTGAAATAATTACTTCTCTGCAATATATTTATGTGAACATTTTAGATGCTTTGAAAAATTATGTA
This sequence comes from Apocynum venetum, assembly GCA_019593545.1. Lineage (NCBI taxonomy): Eukaryota > Viridiplantae > Streptophyta > Magnoliopsida > Gentianales > Apocynaceae > Apocynum > Apocynum venetum. The sequence continues at coordinate 34,899 of SRSM01000609.1, read as the reverse complement.
TAGATTGTGCGTGAGCTTTGAAGTTTTAAATAAGTCGCCTCATTAATCTGAAATAAGGCTCCTCATTAATTTGAAATGAGAATCAATTGACCAATACAAATAATTATTTCATTATATCACAAAGTTCTTTTTAAAGTATGATATGTATAATATGTAAATGTGAATTTTATCAATTTTGTCATATGAAAGTGTGTTTATTTTAAAATGATGAAAATTATTTTAAAATCAGTCGAAGATCCATTGCGGCTAAATGAGAGACGAAAAAAATTATCCCTCGCAAAAATCTCTTTAATTCGATGTTGTTTGAGATAATTACCACATTTTTCAAATTATTTTATAGAAAAATTAAACTCGGTCTAAAAATTAAAGTCGTAATAATTTTATAAATTAATTAAACTATATATGTATTTAGTTTTTCAAAAATTACATTTTTTTCAGTCTTAAATCCGTCGGTATTAGGCACGGATTACCGACGGACAATTTGGAATTGGGGTCAAATTAAATTGAAATCAACAGACTTCCCTCAAATTCCTTTATTTTTCTTTTTCTATCTTCTTCATCAGTTTCCCCCTTCCCCCTTCTGCAAGTTCGACTGTCTTATCTTGGATTTCTCCTACTGAATCATCACCTCTGCGCGTGACCATCCGGGCCAAAGCCACATTGTACTTGGAGTTCTCCGGCGTCCTCAGTGGAAGCTTTGATTGATTGCGTTCTCCGGCGTCGGTCGCTGTGATTCCAACCAGAGGTAGGGTGGTTTCAAGTGCAAGTTCTGAGCACAGTATTCCATTTGAGCGTTTTTCTTTTTTATTTGCTATTTTTGGGATACATTTTGTTCTTTGAATTTTAGAATTTTTAAAATTTTTACAGTAATTGGTGTAGGTTCAAAGGTCGAACAACTATCAGCAGATCATATTTTTAATTTTTCAGTTTTTAGTTTTGCTCTAATTGATTTAGTCCAGTAAGGAGACATTTGCGACCTTGCAGCATTATCTTGAGCTTATTCCTCTTCTATTGCTTTTTTTCTTAATAAAATGGATTGCAATGAGATTATCAAATGACTTGTGCGTTCCGACATTATGCCTGTTCTGTTTTTTTGTTTTTTTTTTATACAAGAAACCAAATATGATTTCAATATGCCTGGAGGGAAATGTGTTAGCTTGCTTTCAGATCTTCGTTCCAAGACTAATAAAGCTTTATAGTTTCTTATTTGGTTTTTATAATCTTGGGATGAAAAGAAAGTAGAAACAGAAAACATGTCTAAGAATTTGTACAAGGAAAAAAAAGAGAAGTGCAGCACAATCAGAAATTCATTGAATCCTGTGTGTGGAATTCAGTTTTGCCTGAACTTCTCCTAGCATTAGATGCCTTATGACATTACTTACTGACAATTGAACAGCTAGAATATTATGTATAAGGCTATCAGAAAAACCTGAGAAGAGTTTAAACCATATAACAAGAACAAATGTGATCATTTTTGTTCTGGAAAAATGATAATGAAAATCAAGGGCAAGACACTTATTCAAGAGTAAACAGTCAGTACTCAAAAATCATAATTTTCAATGTATGTTTCAGATTTCATCTTTCACAGAATATTTGAAACCTTGTGACTTTACAATCTTCCAAACAGATCATACCCTAATAATTAAGTCAAATCTTCATATTCAAAATTCTGCAAACTAAATGGAAATGGAATGACCCATTCGAATAAATATATCTTTGCCAATATATTCAATTAAGAAGCAAGAAAGAAGCTAACTTTACTAGCTGAATTAAACAACCAACCAACAAATGTAAGGGTAAGAAAATTAACTTCAATGTAACTGAACAGAAAATTTGTTTTTCAGCAAAAAATTGCCCAAATTCAAGAGTGGGTAGCATCCCTGGAAGTTTTCCAGAGGAATCTGTTGCTCTGTTACAGACCAATGCACTTGTGAAGCTGCCTGGAAAATCCTCGTGGATGGTCCAAGACTAATCTACTACACAAATCTTGTATTTGACCAAAAATAGAAAAATGAAATGATAATAACTCTGTAGCTGTTTCTGGACCATGCTGCTTTATATGAAGATTATGCCTATATATTGGAATTCTGATTTCTGACTTCAACATAAAACAAATCAAAGGCATGCAATTAATTCCAATATATGGTTGTGTAAAAAAAAAAAAAAAAAATTCATCACCAATCCCGAAGTTAGTTGAAGCAAGATGTAATAAGGGGAATCAAGAAAAATGTTGGAATTTCCAGAAAAAAAATTAAATTGCATATTCTTCACCCCCACTTGATTTCTTTTAGTTCAGTCAAGGAAACATATATGCCTGCCTTTTGCAAGAACCCTTTCGATTTATCATCAAACAAAAAGTAATCATCAAAATTACCTAATCTTATGCTAATTCATATGAAAAATATATATCCCGTAATGAAATATATGCTATTAATGGCTAACAAAAACAGAAATGTTTCATAATACTGCTCCTACAACTTTTGTTGGAGAATAGAAACATATGGTCTAATAGAAATCATTTAGCTTCTGAATTACAAGAACAAACTCAAGAAATTATTGGGGAAACATCTTCTTGAGACATAATTTGTACATAGTAGTTTTCTTACATGGCTTTTCTGTTTCTTTGGTGAACCCTAGAAGCTTAATTAGCTACCTCATCAGAATTTCTTCTAATCTATGGCAGTGAAGTGTACAATGTTATGCTTGGTGCAGGCTTGCATTCCATTCCAGTTGGTCTACAATCTTTTTGTCTTTTACTCTCTTTCATGGAAACAGAAAGACTTTCTTGTTGATCCATTAGATTTTATTAACTGAGAAACATGCAGAGGGAAACAAGAGAGACTATTAAAATTGGGAGTTGCTAAATGCAGCACCCCTATTACTTAAACGCAGCACCCCATTTGACAATTATGCCCCTTACCTTTATCTCTCTAAGTTTCAGAAGAAAAAAAATTCTTTGAGCTAATGAAGAGTTTGAAGAAATTTTAACAAAATGTCAACCGAAGATGATTTTAACTCATGTGACGACGAAATAGAGGTACATTTAATGCTTTTTATATATGAATTTAGTATAAAAAATTGAAGAACGGGAGGTCCTACGTCGACGATAGGTCGAAGGGCTAGTTGACCGTTCGAGATTGAAGGTGGAAGGGGGTGCGATCCCGAAAGGTTGGACATGGTGCGATCCCGGAAGGTCCAAATGCTTTGGACCGTTCACGAAAGTAGGGCGAACATGGTGCGATTCCGGAAGGTCGAAATGCTTTTGACTGTCCGCGAAAGTAGGGCGAACAGGTTTTGTCCCGGAAGGTCGAAATGCTTTCGACCGTCCGCGAAAGTAGGGCAAATAGCTTTTGTCCCGGAAGGTCGAAATGCTTTCGACCGTCCGCGATAGTAGGGCGAACAGGTCATGGCCCTATCGACGCGACCGGTCAAATATTTTATAATTTTTTTTAATTTTTTGTATGTTATTTATAATCTTTTGTTTAAATCTTGTAGGAGGAAATTGTACTTGAAGATTTTCCGGATGAGCCTATAGACAAGACGCAATATTTTATTACAAACCAATTAACCAATATTTAGATTTCGTAATTCGGACTCTTAAATTTATCTCTTATTCGACATCTAAACAAATTTAGACAAAATTAATATAACAATTTAAACAACTATATTAAATTAATATTACAATTTAAACTATTATAGCACATATAACAAAACAACTACAATATAAACAAAATCAATTAACTAATAAATCAATTAAATCAACTACATAGATTCATCATATTAAATTCAATAAAAACTAATATTAGATAAAGTTAAATATTAAACTAAACCAATTAACTTTAAAACTATAATGTGACATCTACGCAAATTAAAATTAAAATTAAAACTAATATATTAGATTAACTTAATTATTATAAACAAGATCAATTAAAATCTAAACATGTCAATTAATTATTAGTTTATGTACATAATTAACAATAAAATTATATACTAATAATAAAATTGATGAAATTCAAATATTTCACTAAATTATATCAATAACAAATTCATTTTAAATTAAATTAAAATATATAATTATATAAGGATTTTGATTCCACTAAAATTATAAAATTACACTAATTTCATTCCATTCAAATTATATAAATTTTTTCCTGATTTTATTAAAAAAAAAATTGGACCAAGCTGGACCGGCCCGACCCGCCCGTTTGACGGAACAGGGCCAACACAGCTCGCCCGCTCGGACCGAACGGGCGAACGCACCTAACACCGGACCGGGCCATATCTACCCTGCCCGTCCAGCCGAGCCGGTCCAGGGAACCATCACCCGGTGCGGGCGAAGCACCCAGGAGCCGGTGCGGGCAGAGTAAGGCGAACCGGTGCGGGCGGAGCATGGATCACCCGGCGCGGGCGGAGCAAGGCAAACCGGCGCGGGCTGGACGGTCTCGACCGTTCCAGTCTGCGGGCATCGATGCCCTCGACCGGTCGAGCTGGCCGGGCGACATTTTCAGACCAAATTTTTCCAGATTCGATTTCTTATTTTTTCCACACAATTTCAACTTTTTAATCCCATATAAAACCAATTAAATGTATATCAATCAAAGCCCAACATATAACAATCACCAAAACAAGTTTTTAAAGCATCCAATTCATCATTCAAATTCAACCGAAATTCTAGCCTTCTTTCTTCAATTTTGCATCAAAATAATACCAAATCTAACAAAAAAACTTATTAAACATTCATAGATAGTACAAAACTAACCTGTTTTGACCTTCGTTTCGTTAAAAACGGCTTTAATTTGACTGTTTTTTTATTTGATTTTGGATAGAATTGGTTGAGGGAGAGAGAGGAGGGAGAGAGGTGAGAAGGGTATAATTGTCAAATGGGATGCTGCATTGAAGTAATAGGGTGCTGCATTTAGCAATTATGTTAAAATTTTGGATCTTTTTTTCAGAAATTGTCTAAAATGTTTAAGTTTTCTGCCATAATGATATGTAGCATACTTGGAACTTATTTGTTGCCAATTCGTTTATGATTCAACAACTCTTTAATGATATGCGCATCGCATTTCAAAATTAAAATAATAATATTCTTTAAATACTAAAATGACTTTTTATTTTAATTAACTTGTTGTGATAAATTATAATTGACTTAGGTTTTGTAATATTTGATTATAAGTAAATTATAGTACTAATTTACTAATTTGTGATGATTAAGAGTTAAGACTTATATTTAATTAGCAACATTTTGTCATAAAATTAAACCTATAGTAGACAATCAATCATATTGACATGTCGTTCAATCATTGATAGATGGAGGATCGTAGTTGGATGTATAAGAGACATGTTCAAGGTGTTAAGGGAATTACAGCTGAGTTCGAAGAGGGAGTTGAAGAGTTTATTAAATTCGCAGTGTCTACTGCACGATATCCATCGCACATTCTATGTCCGTGCTCCAAATGTTGAGTTTATTGGGTGATATTGATTAAGTTTGTTAAGTATTAGCCGTATTTGTTTTGGAAATATGTTTGACACTTTTATGTTCGTTGTGGTGGCTTGTGGCTAATTGTGTGGCTTGTGTGCCTGGAAAATGTCCATATTATAAGGGAGACTTTGCCAAAATTTTGTTTAAATATTGATTTTGTTATTCTTGAAACAACTTTGATCCATCTGTGGAGCCGGTGAGAGAGGTTTCTGAGACCATCAAGAGACACTTTAATGGCCCTTATGCAAAATTCTCCCAAGTTCATATGAAAATACTAAAATTGTGGTTTGAATAGTGGAGTGTAAGTCTGTAAATTTATCTTGCTTTGAGATTAAATTATAGATTATAATTATAAAAGTCTTTGATATAATTTGTTTTTTTTCAGAAATTGTTCAAGTGGCGTTTTGAGCACAGTACCCTTATACGAAGGAATTGGGATAAGGTTGCCAAGACTAGGTTCAAGGATGAGATGCATCGTGATCATAAGGAGCACAGTGAGACTGACCCCCCGTATTGGATTGTGCTAGATGACTGGAAGAAATTGAATGAGTATTGGAGATCTGAGGCATTTATGCGTGCTTCTAGATCCGGAAGGGGCAACAGAGCTGCAGTCCCTTCTTCTACTCATAATGATGGGTCGATTTTGTTCTCGGAGCACGAGCGGAGGATGGTTAGTCATTCTAATACATTCCTTTAAATTAATTAATTTTTTTAAAATTATCATTAATTAATTTTTTCCATTCATTTTGCAGCGGAAGTCAGAGGGTGAAGGGTTCACTTATAAAAATCTGTATAAGAAGACTCACACATTTCAGACTGGCCCTAATAAGAGGCAATTCAATAGCGACAAAGCACAACAAACTATGGCATGAGCTTTTTAAAATGAATTTAATTAATTCATTTTCATTATATCGCTCCTTAACAATTTTTTAAACGCATTTGCAGAATGATGTGAATGCTTTGGTTGATCAGTACAGTCAGTTAGAGTCCACTGACTCCTCTCATCCTTCAAGGCCTGATGACAAGGCATAGGGTGAGACGTCGTCTTGAGCAAAATTCAAATAGTTCGCACTCTACACCATCTGCTTCTTTAGAGCCAGTAAATATAGAATCTAAGATCCAGGAGCGTGTGAGTGCACAGGTAGGCATGGAGGTGAGTAGGATACGGAGGAGGTTTGAACATAGGTTCAGAACGATGAAGGCGCGAGAGGAAAGTTTGCAGACTTACCTTATCAACTTGGCCTCCCAAATGGGATTTCCGGCTCCACCTATTCTACCTAGTGTACCCGAAGACGACATCTTTGCTGACGATGAGCATATTACCGAGGATGATGCAGGGGAAAAGAATTTCACTATATCACTAGTTTCCGATCATCCCGGTCCTTCAACTTATTTTGATCCTCCTCCCCCTCCCATTGGAGCAGCATCTACTCTTGCTATGAGTTGATATATATGTCGATTTATCATTTACTATTATGGATTTATTATTAGTTGTAATTTATTTATACACTTATTTCAAATATATAATTATGTACTATTATTGATTTATAGTATTTGTACTGTATTTATAAACTTATTTTGGAGATTATATATATCTTAATTATTATTTTGGTGCTTTAAATTTAAATTACAGGTTTTAATTATTAATAATTTGTTTTTCCTGCCCAATTTATTTATTTATTTTTTAATTTCGTCTCAAATCTGTTGCAAAAGCATTTATTTTACAAATTAATTTCGTCTCTAATATGTTGGAAATTAATTATTTTTCACATTAATTTCGTCGCTAATCTGTTGCAAAATAATTACTTTACAAAATAATGCCGTCGCTAATATGTTGCAAAATGATTATTTTTCACATTAATTCCGTCGCAAATCCGTTCGAAAAATATATATTTTTCACATTAATTTCATCGTTAATTTGTTGGGGAAACAATTATTTTATAAATTAAATCCGTGGCTATTCTGTTGAAAAAACATTTAATTTTAATTTATTTTAATTTAAACATCTGTTGGTAATCCGTCGATAAGCTGTCTAAATATATGGATGGATTATCGACGGATGTATTTTTCATAATTTTAACAAATTAATACAATCCGTCGGTAAACCGTCTCTAATCTCGCGACGTCATTGACTGTTAGCTCGACAGGCGAATTTCCGTCGGAAATCAATTGTAAGTATCGACGAATTATTATATCCGTTGAAATTACCGATCGGGTAGATACTGACGGCAAAATCCGTCGATAATCTGTTGGTAAAGAAAGTCTGAGACGGATTACAGACGGATTTTGCCGTCGGTAACTGTCCGATTTCATGTAGTGTCTAAAGGTGGAAGCTATGGATAATTGATTGAGGTAAGAGATTGTTTACATTTAAGAAAACTATAAGGTTTTGATTCATGCATGCTATCGAATTATAGTTTAATTATTTTTTTAAAAAAATAAAATTCATTTTAATAACAAACTCTCATTTCTTAATTAAAAAAATTTACTCAGACTATAACCTTACGGAAATGGTTGTAACCAAACATTGCCTAAATCGTTAAAAATTATTATTTAAAATTTTTGATTTAAATTTTTCATTTTGATAAACTGTGAATCGAAATTGAAGATTTATGAATCGGGTCTAATTCCATAATTTGAAAGTTATTCAAATGGGAGTTTGTTGTATTGCAAAGAACCCCAACGATTCTAATACTTTACTCTTTTCTATAATGGAGAAACACCCCAGGACATATGCATACATATTATTTATATATATATATATATATATATATATATATATCAATAAAACAATAAAAAAAGAAATTCCAAACGCTAGACTATATTATATCTACTGTACAATTTGATATGATCAGTTAGTGAAATTTCATCTTCCCTTAGAAGAAAGACATTTTTATTGAAAAACGTCTTTTGTCGCCTCTTAGAAATTCTCCTTAATCACTTTTCCAGTTTATCAAATTTCTACCACTTTTATTTGACTTTTATATGTACAGAGGAAATATATTAATACTTTAAATAAAATCCAAAAACCTCAAAACTAGTGATTATTAATAATAAACCCTTCTAAGACAAGAACAATAGAGACGAAACCCACTTCAAAATTAGTTTTTCGTTTTTAAACTAGTAATCGAAAAGTTTGTTAAACTAGTAGAGTATGTAAATTTATCTAAGCCTAATATTCTTAAATATTATAGAATTAGAACGAAAGATAAATTCTTCAAAACATTTCATGACCGAGAATATTGCCCAAATTACTCTTCCAGGCAATATAGGAATTTTATCTCATTCTAAAGTCTTTAATCTTTTAGCGAGCCAAACAATCAGTTCTGCCATCCATAAATAAACCCTATTTTCTTTCTTCTTTGCTTTTATTCCTTTGTGTTGGCACCTAAAAAATCAGATTATGGATAAGGACTGAAGAGGCGATTGAATCAGGAAAGATATCTGACCAGCCGTTTATAACTACTTTCCTTAACAAGTGTCTGATAAGTAAAAGAGGTTGAACTCGGTTTATGAAACAAAGACCGAGTCAAAATCTCAAGCACATAGAGGGGACTCGAGCTATAGTTTGATTCTAACTGTTTCCCTAATTTGATGCTCAATCGACTAATAGTAATAAGACTAATTTTGATGATTGAAGACTCGGTCAAAATAGTAATTACCTCAAACATAGGAGAAATTCCAAGAGGATTTCGGTCATGGAGAAATGGCTATCGTGGATGCCTCCATTGAGAAAACATAGTTTCATGGAGATCATGGGCTGAGAAGATTGTCAGATTGTCATCTATAGACGGAGGTGAAGGGAGCAAGGATCGACAACAACAATCAACATCCACAACACAACAACAAATCAGCTTATTCAATTCAAAAAGTCTTTCAGCATTTTTTAAACATTTTTGCCTTCCTTAAGTCAAAGCTTATTTAGTCTTATAACCTTTTTTACTTTGTAGTTCAAACTCATGTCTTGCTTTGAGTTTAGGATGCGTACGAGTTAAACTTATCCATCTACATTCTACATCAATATAAACTTATCGGTAGGATATATTAATGGGATCTTCTGCTTCTATGAGTACTGGAGCTGGGATAGCAATTACCTCAATTCTAGATGCTTCCACGCTACTGCAACCGGTTGTTTGATGTTGTAGCTTTTATCTTCAAACCAATGGATGATGACTACATGGTGCTGAAAATCCACAAACGTATTTCATAAGCGCATATATATAGCCTAAGAAGGAATTCCTGGAAGAAACTAAATTTCCCTTATCATCCTTCTAGACCTGGTGAACTTGTTTATATCAAAGATCGAGTGGCTCTTGAGCCTTGTCCATAATCGAGCTCTTTATTGGCTTTCTGAACGTTACAGAAGTAATTACAAGGCGCTACTTGAGTAGGACAAGATTTCAAGAGACTTCTCTCTCAGAACATATTGCTTTTGAACCTTATGAATCAACTCCAGGATTAATATAAGGATGCATTTGTATTTTTGGTAGATCAAGAACTGATCATGATCATAAATATGAGGTGTAAATTATGAAGGAACAAGGGACAGGCAACATGGACAAAGCAATTTGAATTTCCAAGCTATATCTATCCCTAAATTTGCTGGTCAGGTACAGATGGGGAAGTTTATGGTAAAACGGGAAGGCTATGTCGTTCTGTACGATTTTGAAACTGAAGAAACTGAGTCTGCAAAAGACGAATTAATATTGTATGAGCCATTAACGCAATACTTCTTCACTGATAATTATGTGGACAGCTTGGTTTAAGTATTTCCTCCTATCAAAAGGACTACAATTTAACAAATATTAAAACATTGGGGATCAAATACAACAATGTTTTTGCAATGTATAGGAAAAACATTAGACATTTTTTGCATTTTATTTGAGAAAATGAAAATATATGGTAATCTTTTGTTTGATATTCCTCTAATATTAAATTCTCTATTAACACAAAAGATAATTACGAAAAATGTACTCAAACTATTTTAAATTCTTCAATTTTATCATTTATCTCTTATTTTATCTTTTATATTATCTTTTATATTTTCACACTATTTACAATTCTTCAATTATATATCTTTTATCTTGTTATATCATCAATATTAAGTACTTTATTGGAGATTCTTATTGCCAAATAATTTTCATTAAAACCATTCGAAGATTTGATTGAAGATTCACTGAAAATTTATGAAGCAATTATGGCCAGATAAATATGAGAAAATATTGATTATCTTGGAGATTTGATTCAATTATATTTTCTTGATTAGATTTTATCTTAAAATTGCAAGTATTGGCAAAATCGATTAGTCACTTTCTACTTAAGGTGAGGATCTGCATTGCAATACTCACGCTTTGAGAACATTTATTGAGCCTCATGCAAGTTTCAAGATACACTATTTTTATGAAATCTTCAATTCATTAAGTGTGTCTTCTTTCAATTGATTATCCATCTAGAAAGGCATTCGATCCTTCACCTCACATTATATTCACTCTTTGGGATGAAGAGTTGCTGCACATTAACGAGACATTGAATATCAGAGAGATTCTGGCATAGCAGCATTAACACAACAAAAGGAGTTTGTTGTGATTTACTAGATATGAGAAAGTATTGTAAATGGGAGGTTGTACACTTGTAATCAACATTGTGGATTGGACCTTAGGGTGGATCCCGTAGACGTTGGCGGGTAGCCAAATTGTGTGAACAATTTTTGTGTCTATGTTGTTATTTTTGTCATTTTACTTTTTAACACAACACACTTTGGCACTGTCTGAATTAAAGTTGTTAATTCAACTTTAATTGAATTCTTTAACTAACACAATATTACATTGGTATTAGAGTGTTGGTCACTGTGTTTTTGCTAATCTAGCTGATGAGATCTTGAACAGATTGTGTTAATTAACATGCACAGTGCTTCAGTAGTTGGAACATCTACCAAGCCACCTATGCTGAATGAAACCAACTACTCGTATTGGAAGACCAGACTGCGAATGTATAGCAAATCATTTGATGAGAATGCTTGGCTTTTTGCTGAATATGGATGGAAGTTCCCTACTGTTGAACAAGATGGTGTCATAACATAAAAACCTTAAGACTCTTGGACTGGGGACGAGAATAAGAAGTCAAATGCTAATTCAAAGGCATTGAATGCTATATTTGCTTATGTTCAACCTAAGCAGTTTAAGCTGATTTCCAACTATGACTGTGCATATGATGTTTGGAAAAATCTTCAAATAAGGTATGAAGGGAATGCACTAGTCAAGAAAACTAAGCTTAAACAGTTTCCATCTGATTTTGACAAGTTAGAAATGCATAAGGATGAATCAATAAGCTATTTCGATGGAAAACTAAAAAGATATAGAAAATCAAGCATTTTAACTTGGAAAGGCATTTACCGATGAGGAACTAGTATGGAAACCTCTAAGATCTCTTCCACAGAGATTTGACATGAAGGTAACAACTATTGAACATAGTCAAAATACATCTGATATGAGTTTAGAAGAACTTATGGGTTCTTTTGCAACAATTTGAGTTAACTCTTAAGGGAAGAGACAAGAAAAATAAAATAATCGCTCTTAATATTGTTGATAAATCATAATTTGTTATTGATGAATGAGATATGTCCTTTATAACTAAAAAGCTTGAGAAACTCATTAAAATGGATCAGAAAAGGAGGGATAATCAAAGGTCTGACATGAAGGATAATTTTTATAGAAGTGATAACCGAAACACTGATAAGAGAACTACTGATAATCATTCTGTTGAAAACAAATTTAAATCGAAGGGTATAGTGTAGAGAATGTGGCGGTTATGGTCATATTCAATTTGAATGTTCTAATACTCTCAAAAAGAAGAATTATATGTGTGCTACATTTAGTGATGATGATTATCAGAATGAAAATGAAGAAGTTGTAGTTTTGTTGCTTTTTGTGCTAATGTTTCTGGAATAGATGACTCTGAGACAAATGAATAATTAGATTCAGAAGTCTCCATTGAAGAAATAAGTCAAAATTTTGAATTTCTAAAGAGGAAAAGTATGGATTTACAATTGGAGAATGAGAATTTGAAGTCTGAAATATAGGATTTGACATAACAGAAGGAGAAACCAGAGTAGCTATGTAATGATCTGACACTGAAGCTGAAAAAATAAACAGAAATGTTTGAAGTTACAACAAATAGGATGACTGATACGGAGGATAGTATAGATTGTCTTAACAAAGGTAAAGCCAAGTTAGATGAAATTATGTATTTTGGTAAAGGTGTTGGTGATCTTACAGGTCATAGCAACATCTTCAGTCATGCTTCCTCTTTATGTCAAGCATGGTCATGTTGGGGTGCATGATTTTATTAGGATCTGGACAACTGGATTTATAGTGGATTGGCCCCATTCCAACTACATCTTGATGCCTTTTTTGCTTTCTTTTTCTTTTATCCTACAATAGTTTGGATATTAGTAAGCCAAACTGGACATATATAAACATAAACAAAACACAAAGCCTACCCATGCAGCTTTCTCGACTTTGGCAATGGAGGCATTTGTTCCACTTTGGTCTTCATTAGGCTCTTCAGTAGGCTGAGGTCTTTGTAGAAGCACCTATGTGATGCATCTTTCGTCACGGAATTGCGGCCTTTGCACAGGCTTTCACTCGAATTCCATAGGAATCAACTCGAGAGTTAAAGAATTGTTGTACAAATAGAGATTTTTAGAAGTGGGGAAATTTTGGTTAAAATCCCTAATTTTAATTGTGCCTTTAAGTGTAAGAGGGGTAAAATAAGAAAGCGAAGAGTCGAATTTACCCCTGACATTTTTTAAAAAAAGAAATTCAAAATATGTTGACCCTTTCAATGCACGATAAAAAAAAACAGAATGAATTAATGTAAAAAAAAAAACGATAGACCTAAAATTGTGAAAATAATGAGGGACCAATGTCACCAAAACAAAAATGTTAAGGGGCCAATTTCACCAATTTTTCTTTTTTTACTTGAAACTAAAAGTATCAAATAGAAGATATATGGTTTTATCTTTTCTTCAAAAAATTGATTAGTGGCATCTTATAATCAATGCTCATAAAACCCCTTGTCATGGTAATCAATCTAAGTTATATAATCATGACATGATTTCTCACGTAAAAGACTTACACTTTGGTTAAGAAATTTGAGTCGTGGATTTTCTAAATTAAAGAAAGAAAAAAATAAATAATAAGCTAAGTTGTGCTTACTAAGACAATTTGGTTAAAGAGAGGTTAATTTCCTCTAAAAAGAAGGGTTAGGAAAGGCGGGAGGAGAGGGAATGAGATTACTACGAGGATGCACTTTGCTTTTCTTCAAAAAAATATGAAAGTAAATTATATTACTTTTTGTTCCCAAAATCATACCTAATGACATGTGTTAACATGAGATTTGTTTTATAAATAAAATTATTTCATATTAACAAATTTGATAAAAAAAAAATTCAAATTTATTTCATTTTTTTTAAAAAAATGAATTTTATCCTATTGGAATTCTTTATAGAAGTCTCATTTTCTACTCCCAAAACCTAACACTCCTCTCTCTCCCTCTCATACGCCATTGTCGTCAAAACCCTCTCCTTTCCAAATCTATCACTTCCCATTATTTTGGTAATATTGAATTTGATGAACTTGTCGTATAAGTACCAAATTTAATTTTAATATTTCTATATAGATAAGATAAATAGGGATCGTATTCACAAATACTTGTTAAAATTATTAAATTTAAATTTATTAATTTAAAAAGGATTTTTGGGCAGGGGTTTAATATATTAAAAGTAAAACTAATTTTTGCAAAATTAAAAGAAATACAGTTTTTAGATTTTTAAATTTTTTAAAAAGTAATTATAAAAAAGATTTAAAATAAATTTATAAAAGACGTTAGTAAGGAACTTGTATTAAGTTATTATTTTTTAAATGGGATAAATCATTGATAAATAAATTGTTGAGTAGTTGATTTTATAATATCGATAAACTCAGATAGATTCTTATTCTTGCTAATAAGATTAATTTCTAATTCAATTAACCACAATACCAACCAATACGAATAGAATGCTTAATTAAATTGCATTAAATTTATATGACATCAACAACATTAACCTATATATAACAATGATATTCAATTATACACAATTTAAATTCTATAATTTCCTGTTAAATTAAATAAGTCATGAGTTGCAACTTAATTAAACTAACATATGCTACTACTATGATTATCAATTAAAGATTAATAATTCTAGCTAATTAATCATGTGAATTAATTAAAATTTTAAAATAATAATATAAATTATATATATACTCAAAATATTTAATAAATAATAGGACTAAAATATCTAAACTAATTTGGACGGTTAAACTTGCAAAATTAAAAAAATGATTACACAATTATATATTTATATAAAAATATATATTAGAGGAAATGATAATTTGACGTTTTTAACTGCTATAAAAAAATAAAAATAGAAAGATTTTACCTTCCATAATAAAAAAGTACAATAAGTAAAGGGAGATATTCACTTTCCACATTTGCAAAATTTAAATTACATAAAGTAAATTTAGTATTTTTTACCCACTAAAGTGTAATGTAAAATAAATGACAAAAAAATAGAAATTAAAAGTACGGAAAGTAAAAGTTATAAGTTATAAGTCAAAAATTAAAAGTTAAGAGTTAAAAGTTATAGCAGTAGAACCGACAATTGCTTATGTTAATTTAGTCATGAGATTCAATATAGACTCCAGTGTTCTATGTAACAATAATTATTTCAAAATTTCATTAATTAATAACTTTAATATATGTTATTCCTAACGATAAGAATGATTTTAAGAATCATTAACAGTAAGGATAAATAAATTACTCACAATGCATAACTCAAATGAATAATTTTAATAATTAAAATAAAGAATAAGCATAACTTTCTTTGGATTCTGATACGATCCTTGCTTATCTATCAAACAAGACCCGTAACAAACTCTTGATACTATTACCAAAGATCACGAATTAGGAGGCTTTAGTTATCAAATAACTAAGAACCCTAATTATAAGTGGCGAAATTCTTAGAGAATTTCAAAGCAAATCTCTCACAAGAACTTTTAAGAGAAAACTCAAAATTGTATTCAATTATTATCATCTGATTTGTTCCAATTACATATATAGAAGAAAGAGTTCAAATCCTTGTTTGATTAGGAACTCTACTTATTTAAAAAGGAAACCAAATCTACTAAGATATCAAATCTACCCAGATTTCCTTATTCAAAAAGGAAAACAAATAAAACAATAAATCTAATAGGTACCAAATCTGCCAAGATTTCCAAATTCTTATAGAAAACAAATAAACCCTAAAATCCTTATGGACTGGACGAAATTCTTAAGTTTGGTGGGCTTGTAATTGGACTTTCTTCTCTTTTGTATCAAATCTAATTAAATTCACAAGTCTTGGACAGCCCATGCAATTTCCCTCTTGAGCAGATTGATCCAAATAACACAAAATAAGCCCATTGAGTGCATCTTTCATCTGTTTAGCTCTAGCTCTTGTAATTGGACCTCCATCATAGCTCAAAGGATCCAGCTTCTTCTTATTTGTGCTTGAACTCGAATTTCCATTAATGACATCTCCATGCTCCGCATCAGATTCTTCCCTATAATCGTTCATCGATATTCTTGAAATCTCATCAAAATATATTCCAAAACATACCTTAAAAATTCCTAAAAATAGCTAAAAACTATTATAAGATAATTATTATAATTTCTGCAGATATGTTTTGTTGTAAAAAAGTGTATAAATAAAGTAAATCTTGTGTCCAATTTATATAAATTTACATGAGCAAAATCATAATTAAAATAAATAAAATTTGACTAATTTAAAATATTATGGGTCAAAGTGGAGTTTCTATAAATATAAAGCCAAGCATATAAGACAGAAGAAAAACTATCAACAAGGGAAAATACCAATAAGAATGATATTCCAGAATGGGCAATGACACATGTAGTATCAAAGAATTAACACAAAAAAAAAAGTATCAAAGAATTAAGGGTAATCTTGTTTTACATATTAACTCTTCGCCCAAACCAAATGGAATCAATTATAAAAATTCTTTTAGTAATGTTATCAAGTAAAAACTCACAAAATAATCCTTGAGGAGGAAACAAAGACTATTGTTTAGCACTATTACTTTTTTTAAGATTAACTTCAATTATTAATTATGAAAATGAGATCATTATGTTGAAGCATTTCTTTATTATTTTTAAATTTACCTACATTACCATTTAAGGACAAAAACAAATAATGAACTTATAAATGTTCTATGGCACAACTCCGAACTATGTCTGAATTCAAAAATCAGTAATTGCCTATTTCATAAATATGTCTATTCCATATAGCTATTTCATCCATGGTACACAACATTTATCTTAATTTTCATTATCATATGACTCTGAACCCACAACTGTTATAACATATTTTTCATTCCCCCTATAGGCTTCCTTCCGATGGATGAGGAAGGGTATTTATGCACCCCAACACATTTGACAAGTGTTTTCACATAGTGTTACGACACCCTATAAAGATTTTATCCTCTTGACCAAAAGGAAAAATATATAAGATATATGATCATGCTCTAAGGTAATATAAACTACATAACAAATGTGATCAATATTTGAATACAACTTTTTTTCAAATTGAATATGTTTCAAAGCATGATATGCCCATGTTGGTGTTTTTGTGTTTCTTGGCCCAATAGTTGTTATTGAAAATGAAGAAGGACATTGGTTTTATAATGCGTGCAAAAAATGCAACAAGTGTGTAATTCGAAAAGGAAGCTGTGAGTTACGGTTGTGGATGTCGGCAACAATTCCCTTTTCTTTTTTTTTTCCCTTTTTTTTTTGAGAGAGAAGCAACACACTTATTCCAAATTATTGGACATGACCTCATAAAGGAGATGGATAATGTATACAAATGTGCTTTGTACTGATTTGACAGTACGTTACCATTAATTTTTACATAGGTTGATGCCCACTCTTACTTTCATGGAAAGTTCAATGAATTGTTGGAGCCAAAAGTGTTGTTCAAGTTAGAAGTATCAAAGGAAAAATATAACTGAAGATTCTCCAATATATGTAGCGAAACAGTTTACATGTGATGCTCTTATTATTGAGACGTATCAAATAAGACAATTTCCTATATCAGTAAGCTTTGCAATAATCATAAACAAAAGTCAAGATCGATTTTTGAACAATGTTAGGTTGTACTTAACTTGATCTATTTTTTTCTCCTGAACAACTTTATTTAGCTATTTCTCTAGTCAAGAGAAAACAAGACCTCAAAATTATGATTTGTGATGAAAATGGGAACTCATGTAATTCAACTTCTAATATTGTATTCCAATAAGGTTGCAAAAAAATCAAAATAATTATTTTGACTTATGAACTCTTATCTATTGTTGGATCAACAATGAATTAGTTGAAGGCCTTACACGTGTGCATTTAAACTTAATTTTATTTATCATATATGTTTATATGTCATCTTTGAACATTTATTTTTAATCTATTTCGCTTTGTCTTCACAGGTAGACAATGCTCTTTTAGGATTAGGCATGACAAGGGTTTTAAGTACAAAGTCCTCATTTTTTGTGGCACCTTTCATAAGAGAGTTAGATATGCTAATCTCAGATATTGTTGCTTGGGCAGAACTTCTCTTCATTAGGATATGATAGATGAATTAGAAGTTGTTTTTCTCTTTTCTTGATCATCCTCATGATCATTTTTACAAGATGAGCCAACTTAAGCACATGTTGAAAATCTTGACTTCTTTGTTTCTACACGAATAATCTTCTCAGAAAAGCCAAATGAGGTACCAAATAGTGTAATTTCACTTACTCAGTTTTATTTCAAGTTGATATAGTTCAACCTTCATTTTCTACAATATCTTCTTTATTATAAAATATAATAACTGTTTTTTTTATTCTCATTTTCTATCAAAATATTTTCTTGCAAAACTTAATGAAATTCTTATTGGTTATTTATACTTATAAAAAATATTTTATTTCTCTTTTGTCCCTTTTTTTTTTTTTGCATGAAATTCCAACATGATTTGTTGCATAATTTTCCTTTTAGATTGGTGAACATCCTATTAAAAAAGGACATAAAGAAGTTTATTATCTTAACAATTAATGATGTAAATTTTGAGGGCAAGGTCCTTTTCCTTTCTGTTGTTTTTCTGCAATTTCACTCTACCACCGTTCAGTTTCTTCTCCTCTACTTATACTCTTTTAATCCTTTACTTTGGTCCCTTTATTTAATGCCCTTTTAGTATATTATCTAGTGGATTTTGCTAAGGTGTGTTTTTTTCATGCACCTGGAGAGTTCTTCGAACAATCTTTTGTTGTGAAAACAAACAAGTATATCTAATGTCTAAGATATACTTTAATAAATAGTACTGTATTTGTGAATAAGTACTATACTAAAATACTATTGGTTCTGTAATCGATACACCAATTGAGTTCCCAGGAAAGAGAGGAGAGTCACAAATGGACTACTTAAGTTCCAAGTCTTTCCTTAGCCAGAACCAGTTCCCAGGAAAGAGGGGAGAGTTCCCAAGTCTTTCATTAGCCAGAACCTTACTTGATGTATAATCACTCTACCAATACAGTATAATAGAATAATACAATACAAATAAACAGTATAATACACAGCGGAATAAAACCCAACTCTCAAGTATTGAATATTATCTAACAATGAAAATATTACTAGCAATTTAATAGCTAAAGCAAAATATAAAGGAAAGAACAAACCGGAATTGATAACGGAGTTCGGCCAATATTGCCTACGTCTCCGGGCCCACCACAATAGCAGACCACTTTACTGAATGTTCAAAGTATTACAACTAGGATATCCTAATTAAAGGATTTTCACAAATATAGAAGATTAGATGTTAAAGAAGTAAAACTATCTAAAGGGGCTAGGGTCCTTTTATAGGGAAGGAACCGAAGGCCATTTTACAAGATTTCCAATGTGGGATAGTTTCAAATAGTAACTTGCCAAATTTTAACATCTTTTAGGTACAATAACTGTTGAGAATCATAGCTTCTCAAATGTAATAATAGCTCCTCTATTATAATCCATTGATATGGTTGATTTGTGTGTGAAGGGCGAGCTTTACATGTCATTAACCATGTAGGAGAAGTAAAATAAATAAGACATAAGAAATTGTGTGGGTCAATTAATATAATCGACTTCCACAAGCACAAGGGGAGGGGATTTTACTAAGCAAGACGAATAAGAGAAGTTCAAAAGGTGAGAATGTTAAGATCTCACAAACACATATAGTTCAAAATAATCTAATATAATACCAAATTATAAAAGAATATATGCACACTGAGCTAATATTCTAAATAAGATTCAAGGGCCTCAATCCTACTTAATTATTGATAGCACGTTCTTTTAAGAGAAGGACAACAAATTTTTTAAATTTTTTGGATAGAAGAAACTTTAAAATTAGCATTCATCAATCTTATAGATAAATGCCGAATTAGTAGTATATAAAGTGATGATGTAGGATTAGTATTCCTAACAAATAGGATTATAAGATAATGTAAATTCTTAAAAAATTAATAGCAGGCTAATTTGGTCATTAAAAATTAGGAGAATGAATTCTGCATTCCCTGCAAAGGAATGGTTATATGGATCGATGGTGGTGATGGGAGACTTATTATGTCTCGTCCTTTTTTTTAATTAAATCATAACGAGTATATCCGTTATCGTCTCTATAAATATGCAATATTTATTTTCTATTTATTTCAAAATATACATATAAATTGAATATTTTTCTTCTCTACCAAAACAAGTATGGCCAAGATCCGTTTAAATCCGACTCAGGCTAGCCCTTTAACTTTTTCTTGATGCAACTCTTTATTTGTGAAGCTGAAAATACTAGAATGCCCTATTAATACTGGACTAGAATTATCATAAGATATTTATTTCTGTTTTTTTTTTTATAAAAAAGAAAGATTAAACTCTTGAGATAGTAAAAGAAAAAATAATTTCACAGTGAAAAATATATTAAAAAAATTCGTTGCCATTGTTCACCCATGCTCTGTCAATCAATAATTCTTCCTCCTTCCTAAATTTAGTGGCGCATATATATGGGAATTTCGTCTTTTATAACCTTTTGGCTCAAACAATCATTCCCCTGTTCGGTCATCTGCGAATTATAAACCCTAATTTCTTTCTTTCTTTTATTTTCTTTAGTAAAATCAAACAATATTGGTGATCGATCATGGAGGCGCACTCGAATTCGACCCCGGACTTGCCAGCTGATATTTTGATTGAAATTTTTTGTCGATTACCTGTGAAAACCTTGGTTCGACTTTCCAGCGCCTGTAAATTCTGGAATGATTTGGTGCGCTCCGATCGGATTTTCATTGGATGTCATTTAAAACAAGCTTTGAAGAATACCATTAGAAGCGCCAGCACCAATGTGTTCATGTACTCTGTCAGAGACAGGAAGTCTGATCCAGGAGATACCGTCCAGAGATTCATGAAAGCTGATGAGAATTGTCTTCTTAAATCATTCTTTATTGGTTCTAATTTCTACTTGGTAGGATGTATTAATGGGATCTTCTGTTTCTATGAGTACTGGAGCGGGGATATCTATATGTGGAACCCTGCTTTACATCAATGTCGGATGCTTCCACGCTGCTGTGAACGGTTTTTTGATGTTGTGGCTTTTTTCTCCGAACCAACCAATGATGACTACATAGTGCTGAAAATCCACAATCTTACTTCACAGGTGCACACATATAGACTAAGTAGCAATTCCTGGAAGAAAATAAATTTCCCTTATCATCATCCTTGCCGTGAACTACTTTATATCAAAGATCGAGTGGCTCTTGTACATAATGGAGGCCTTCATTGGCTGTCTAGACCTTACGAAAATTATGAAGAGACACTTTTCTTGAATGTATACGACTTGAGTATGGAAAGGTTTCAAATTCAACAGACTTTGCTCTCAGATCATATACCCTTTAAACCTTATCAGGCAACTCTAGGACTAATAAAAGGATGCATTTGTATTTTTGGTAGTTCAGATTATTTTAAATATGAGGTGTGGATGATGAAGGAATATGGGGCAGAGAACTCATGGACAATGCAATTTGAATTTCCACGTTATATCTATCCCAGAATTTGTCTGTCAGGTACAAGTGGGAAGTTTATGGTAAAACATGAGGGCTATGTTGTTCTATACGATCCAGAAACGAAAGAGAATGAGTTTGTACAAGACGAGGTAATGCCGTATGATATAAACATGGATTATTTCTTCACCGATAATTACGTGGAAAGCTTGGTATCAGTCTTTCCTCCTGCCAAAAGGACTGTAGATGAAACAACTTCCGTAAGTTGTTTGAGTTATCCAAGTTATACCATTCCCCAAAGGTGTCTTTCAGGAACAAGAACAACTGGGGAATCTGTGGCAAAACAGGATTATCAAGAAAAGACGACAGTGTATGATGGTTGTTTCAGTTTTCTCGAACAATTGTTTGGTTGTTTATTAGTTATTAGAAATTTTCGAGATGTATCCCCTTTTTCCTTTTAATTATTTTCAGTTTTTGGAATGGTTAAGATGCATCAATTTGTGAAGCTCAAGTATTTAAAATAAATGTTTAAAGGATTTCTTAAGACAATGCATAGTTATAACATTTAAAGTAAAAACCTCAGGGATAAAATAGGTCAATTTTCCTTCAAATTATCTCGAAGTATTTATTCAACAAGTTTAAAATAAAAGAAAAGAAAAAGTCACCAATCCCTTGAAAAGAAAAAACAATAACAATAATAATTGCAAAGTGAAAGAGTACAAAAACGGCATCGTCCACATTGTTGACCCATGCTCTTTCAGTCGTCCCTTTCTATAGTGTTTCTTCCGGCTGCATTTCTAAATTTAACCTTTTATTTTTTCTAAAATAAATGAAAATAATAATAATAATAATAATAAAGTAAGAAAGTATATTAAATTATTCAACTTTTTACAGGTAATTCATAAATTTTCAATAATATTCTCAAAACGAAATAATAATCATTTAATAGTTGAAAGCAATATTTAAATAGAAAAACTCTTATAACTATTTTAAAAGCTTTTGCTAATAGAGTATCCATTGAATTTATAACCTCTCTCTCATTTTATGTCTCTCATACAATTATCCATTTATTATTTTCATTTTTATTTCTTGATGTACTCAGGAGAAAAAAAATAATTCTTATTTTTCATAAAGCTAATATTATATATATATATATATATATATATATATATATATATAACTCAGAATAAGATACACTTACTTTACCAATTGAGCAGAAAAATTCTACTTTGAATTTTCTCAAATGGAAGAACAAAGCCCCTTTCACATTTGTGCCTAAAATCCTTGAACTCATTCCCTGTCTTCATTTTTGTCTCTTATCTTTCTCAGAATCTCTCTCTTATCTACACGATCCATTGTCAGTCTCATGTACACTATCCTCAGCAGAAACTTCATCAACCACTAACATCATTTCTCTATTCTAACAACTCTCTGTTTCCTCAATTATTTATTACTCATAATACTACTGTCTCACCACCCTCACCTTCACCCCATACAACCCCTGCTTCCATTGTACTTAGTCCTACTCTACACTGTTTCATGTTGTCCTGAGTGAATATTTTCATTAATTCTTGGAGTTTTGGAACAAAAAGAAAACTGCCCATGAAGAAGAATGTGTGAAGTGGACGGACTATATGGTTTTGTTTTTTAATAGCTTGGAAACTTAAGTACAAACATGAGGTTAAAGAATAAATCTTCTTGGATGATTGTGTTTCTATGGGTTTTCTTGTTTCTGAATTTTAGAGTTTACTGTGATAATTCTGAGACAGCTGTGAAGTTATTGAGGACTCCTCATGCATTCTCCAATAGACATTCTGCTACATTTCGCTTTCATGTGATGGCGAATGGAGAAATCTGCCAAGATTGCACCACCAATTGCAAGGTTCGTTTATGCATCTGTCAATGTCATACTCTTCTTCAGTTCTTCTGCTGGGGATTTGGCTCTGTTTTCCAATTGATTGCAGCTGTTTTGAGTGGAAAAATTTAGTTGCTTCCCATGCTTTCTTATTAATTTTTCTGCTGGTTTTTCTCATATGTACTTCCTACTAGTCATCAAAACATAGTTTTTCCCTTTTGCCCTTTTAATTTCTTGTTCCAATGTAGCCAAAATAGTGTGGATTAGATCAGTACTTTTGCCTGGAGACAGGGTATAATTCTATTCTGTTGAAGTACAACTGCAATTTCTGGCATTTAAGTCCAGAACATGCCTGAAATGTTTCAAAGTATGTGCTATCCTCCAAATGGCTGTCATGTCACTACAATTTTACCATCCTTTAGTCTGCAGCTATCAGCTTGTAAATGGAAAATAATTGACTTAGGTTTTCTGTTTTCTAATTTTCTCTTGTTAGCCTGGATGAGTCTGATCTTATGTATCTAGTTGAAGGGATATCCTTGAGTAGTCACTGAATTTTGTTACTAATGCAGCTGGATGATGGCTTACATTCATCTTGTGGGAATGGAAGAGTTTCTTATACAAGGCTACAGGATGGAAACCACAGTTTTGAGGTGTGCACCAATGGGTCTCGAGGAGTTGACTGTGCAAGCTATGACTGGATTATTGGTTAAGCACCCTCCTTAACCTCAGTTGTTTTGTTGGTAGTGCTTCACGTGGTCCAAAAACTCTAAAATCATATATGGAAAGAACTATGTTTTCTTCATCATTGTTAGATTAGTTTCTGTTTTGTGGGACTTCATTCTGATCTAGCAGCTTCTGTTTTCCAGACACAATTCATCCTACAGCACATATAACTGCGGCAACATCTTTTACTAATGCCTCCAATGTTCCTGTAAATATTACTTTCACTGAACCTTGTGGAGGAGGTGGTGGTTTTCAGTGTTCTTCTGCAAATACCTGTAACGTGAGTAGGTGAACAGCTTGAACTTAGAAATACACAAATAACCTACAGACGATATTTTGATTATGGATCACGTGTTGTCCACAGCTTCTTGTTTATGGTGCTGGGCAGATTTTACCAAATACTCTTAATGTCATTCAACCAAATCTGAAATTTTCGCTCACCGTGAATTTGTCAACAAGCACTCAGTATGGAAGAGTGGTTGTGGTAATGGATAAAGGTTTCTGTACAGACCCTGCAGGAAACAAGTTTATAAGGACAGAGAATTCAAGTCTATTAATTCATTTTGGTGAGTCTCAAATTCCATGTTTTATTCAGAAAAAAGGTCAAAGTTTGAAGTTCTTCCATGATATATTATAATATATAAATGATATTCTGTGCTTCTTTGAAAACTTTAATTGTCCTTCAATAGTTGAAAGCATAATGATGGCTGCATGCATTGTTATCCTCTGACATCTGAACTGGTATTTCCAAGTTCGATAGCTACCAGAACTAATAAGTGCTTGGTTCCCCAATAATCTTAGCTGTTAAGCCATTCTAATAGTGATCACTTTCATTTGTTGGATGTTCAGACAGAAGAAGTGTGTTTGCTGACCTAAGGATTCACATACCTGAAAAGCTGCTTCAAATTAACAGGAATACAAGAACAGTGCTGGCAACCAATAAAGCAAAGAACCTAAAAGTATATTTGTACTTCACAGAACCTGTTCTAAACTCATCATCCGAAATTATGAATTCTCTCAATACAAGTCAAGGTTCACTTCTTCCTATTGATGGGGATAATCTTGGAAGCCGTAGATTTGGCTTTCAGGTCAGTGCTAGTTTACCTACATTATGCTTTACTTTGGCATTTCTGTACTTTCTTTCTTTTCATTAATCTTGGCATCTTAGATTGTTCGTGTGTGTTCAGGTCAAAGATCTATCACAAATAGCCATAGTTACAGTAAGCCTTGATCCAAACTTGGTAATTAGTAGGCAGGGAACCCCTGTTTCTCCAGTGGCTCCAGTAACCTTCCTCTATGGTATGTGCCACCGCTGTGACCTGTGTAAAGAATCTTATAGAAAACATTGCACCAACAAGCATGTAACTTATAGAAGAAAACAAGATTTCATTTGTAAGAATAAGATCAGAGTTTATTTTGTTTTCTACTTTATCATGTCAAAGAGCATAAAATGAAAGAAAGTACTATTGGCGTGTCTCAGCATAATTGGATTAGTTTTCCTCCTTTGAAGTTTTAATTGTTGATTGAACCTCCAGATTCTCAAAGGCCTGCTGTCCGGTTGAGCACAACTTCAAGTAAGAGGACAAGGGATAAATATATTCCTATATTGATTAAGTTCGTGAAGCCTGTCTTTGGGTTTAACTCTTCTCATGTATCCTCTGGAGGGAAATTGAGGAGGTGAACAATATATTCAATAGATATTCTCAAGAACTAGTTATTCACATGCTTCAAATTTACTGTCTTTTTATACTTCTCTCTGATATGAAAAATGTTTTAGCACATCAGATGCTAAGAAATTTTCAGATACTATTGAATGGAAAATAACCTTCTTGACATAAGGAGAAAGTTTATTTGATCATTTTCTCTTTTTTTCGTGCTATTCCAGCTTTCATGAACTTAGTAAGAGCATGTATACTATGGACGTACAAGCAGATGGCAACATTATATCTATCAGCATTCCAGAAAATGTAACTGAGGATGTTTCCGGAAACAGAAACCTGCCTTCAAATATGCTGCAAGTGAGGCACTGTAAGGGTTTAATCTTTTCTCATATATAGATCCATTTGTTCAATAACATGTGAAAACCTCAAGGCACTACTTATTTCTTCTCTATCTTTATGACAAAATGTTGTTTGCAGATTCTCTTCCCATGATATCTTTGGTGCTTTCCTCCTTTACAACAACTGTATTTGCAGTTACATCATTATCAGCTGGTCTTCTTACTGTTTCAACTGCAAGCCTTCAATCTCAGGGAGCTTTCACAACAAAATCTCCCCTGCTGACGTCTGATCCTGCAAGGAACTTATTTGTAAGTTTCAAGCTTTTGTCTATTTTCCTTTTAGTACCTTGCTTGCAAGTGTAAATGGTTTTATTTTGAAAACTTGTAAACATCATATTTTCTGAAGTCACACCATTCTATTCTCTTTCCATGATATCTTTCTAGGAAATGGTATGTTGTCTTAGTTGAACTTTGCCTGTGTCAATATATTTCCCTTAATAGAGAAGTTTATCAACAGTACCAGTACTCTGTATCTAAAAGGGAAGGGAAAGTAACTGAATCTTTGTACTTTTCTTAACAATGTGATAACTATTGCCCAAAGATCTTGATCATTTCTCCAAAATCTAAGCATACATGTTTACTACTGCCATTAGTCTAAGAGATAAAAGTAGAGAGATTCTCAATTTAGAATGATGTTTCATCATTCTGACTTTCCATTGCTATTTTTTTTGTCCTTGAGAAAGAGAATGGCCAGCCACATTCAGGTGTTTGCATTGTCTCGGTGGTTAGCAGTCACTTTACCAGTGGAGTACTATGAATTTGCCAGAGGTTTACATTGGAGTATTCCCTACTTTAGTCTTCCCTGGGAAACAGCTCAAGCTGAATCATTTTCGGAGGGATCAAACTTACCTGCAAATCCACATCCATTTGCTACAAAAATTTATGATTCAGGAATTCTAAAGTGTGTGGGATGTGGGGAACAAAATTCGGTTGAAGCTGCCGCAGCATATGGGCTGCCACTCACTCCTATGGAATATCTAACGCTCTTCGAGGTCATAAATAGGAAATTTAAACAAAATCTCTTTATCGATTATGTTGCACTTTGTGATCCAATTTGCTCTGTGCTACAGGGAGAAAATATGCTTCCAGAAGCTCAGTATATTTTGGATCCTCAAAATTCACATGGGTAAGTTTTCTTAGGGAAAGAAACTTGGCATTGGCTTAAATACATCTTGTTTCCCTTGACTTACTGATTTTTCAGAACATCATTGCAAATTGTGTAGGGAAGACTGAAAAATTTAACAATTAGTAACTGACAGCAAAATTGAACTAAAGGTAGAAATCATGTTTCTCATTGGAGTTATTGAACCTTTCAATCAGTGATAGTCTAAATGCTGAAAAATTATTTGATTTGGACCCTGGGGAGTGAAGGAAGAAAAGTAATGAAAATTTGAGGGTGCTCTAATCCTCATATTTGTGTCAATTATCAAGATAACTTTCTGTGAACTTACAATCTACTGTTTCATTTAGGTGGAGAGATTTCAAAAGGAGCATGTTTTGGTTGGCAGTGATCTATGGAAGCTTACTAGTGCTGCATATGTTAATCCTCCTAATATTAAAGTGCAGGAAGAGAAGCACAGAAAAAAAATGGAGCTACGGAGCATTGGTGTTTCCACGTTTTGAGATCTTTCTGCTAATTCTTGCACTACCTTGTATTTGTGAAGCTTCAGCAGCTCTAGTTAAAGGTACATTTTGAAATCCTTATAGTATTCTAATGTAATTTTGTGATGATTTAGGCTACAAGCCTTTGGTACAATTTTCCTTTGGTGCTGCAAGCAAAATACAGCCAGGCAGTTTAAGCTGGTGCACATCAAGGTTGTTTTGCCATGGACCATAAACCATACTTTGCAATTGCAGGAGGTGCATCTTCAGGAATTGTCGTGGGGATTCTATTACTGGGTGCAGTTTTTTGTCTGCTAATGTCATTGCTAATGTTCCTTTCCACTGGAATCACATTAGGAAAACTACTTCAGTATAAGGAGATTCATCAAGAAGGACAGAAGTTTCACTGGTATCACGAACTAATTCGAGTGACATTAGGCCCAGGTAAAAGAGGCCAATGGACATGGAAGAACCAGCCAAATTCTATATATCTGACTATGTTAGGGCCTTTATTTGAAGATCTAAGAGGTCCTCCAAAGTATATGCTATCTCAATTTACAGGTGGAAGCTCAAAGCAACGACGTGATAGAATAATTGCCTCAGATGATGAAACAGAAGATGCAGAAGCACCTTTCATCCAAAAGCTCTTTGGTGTTCTCCGTATATACTACACCTTGCTCGAAGCTGTGAAGCGTGTAACACTCGGAATTGTAGCAGGTGCCTACTCGGAAAACTGGTCTTCCAGAACCCCTACAATTACCTTACTCAGCATTACCTCTTTCCAACTTTTCTTCATGCTACTCAAGAAGCCTTTCATTAAGAAAAGGGTACAGCTAGTTGAGATCATCTCAGTTTTCAGTGAAGTTGGCATATTTGCCTGCTGTATGGTTATATTGGACAGAAACATTTCAGTTCAAGAAGAACAAATCATCGGGATCTTCATGCTCTCACTCTCTTTACTAGCATTGCTAGTCCAATTCTTCAATGAATGGTACTCATTGTATAGGCAGACAAAGCTGCTGGATCCTGCTGGCAACTTCTTATCCGGTTTGAAAATTGCTTCAATTGGCTTCCTCTTGTTATTCATTCCTAGAGCATGGATAAAAGACCTGGATACGAGATCCCCAATAAACAATTCCAGTATTGAAACAAAGAATACACCGTCTTCCAGTGAACGGGAGAGAGGATCAGGCAGCCGAAGCTCTGGTGACAGACCATGGCTGAGGCAACTAAGAGAAATGGCAAACCAGCTTTGACAAAGAAGGAAGTTCAGTTCCAAATGATCCTTCAACTAGTCAGGGAAGGTGGAGTGGATTTGGGAATATAAAGAGAAGTGGAAGACCATCTATGACTTCATCATCAGATTTTAAATCAAAACCATCAGCATTATACAAAGATTTAGAAGCCATATTTGCTTCAAAGTAACTATAGTCATCCTTAAAGATCTACAAATGTAGCATCCACCTTTGCTTATTCTATAGTCTCACATGGCCCTAGAACTGAACCTCTATTTTATTTTCAATTGTGATCATCTTGGCTAAATGATTATGAGGTTGTGTATTGTGTAAGCATACTTGAATGAGCAATAAAATATTGTATTAAAAATTTGTACGTTATGTTCCCATTTTGCCCTCTAGATTTTGAGGTTAACTATTGTTCCCCTGATGGTTTAATCCTTTCGAGTTTCGATATAAACATAGTCAATATAGAAGATTAAAATATTATAAAGAAGATAGCCAAAGAATCTCGAGCTATGACTATGACTGGAAAAAATAGGGGAAAACAATTCTCATTTCAAATTTAAGTTCTAATATAGAACATATAAATATATTTAAATTTCATGTTTTTTAGCTTGGTATAAAATTAATGCAAGATTTTAAACATAAATTTTTTACACATTATTGGTTAAGAAAGTGATATTCTTAATAGTTAAAAAAAAAATACGTCGTCATTTAATTTTAAAAGCTTTTAGTAGTTTTCGCTTCATAATAAACTCTATTCAAAATATTATAAGTTAAAACATATATGAAAACAAGAACTATCTAATTTTAAGATTTGGGTTTTGAATTTTTTTTTTTGAGGAAAAATTGTTTTTTTTTTTGAGGAAAATTGTTTTTTTTTTTTGAGGAAAATTTGTCTTTACATTAAAATTAAATATTGGAATTAGAAGATGTTATTTCTATTATATTTATTAGTATTTATTAATGTGAAATGAATTTTATATTGGATATAATAAAATAATTAAAATAGTTAATAAAATACTAATATATATGTGAAATTTAAATTAAAAGTATTTTAAAATATATTTTTATATATATATATATATATTAAACATTATACTTCTTCTATCTAAAATTTATTTTTTATTATAACTTATATTAACGATCTCTTTAATTTAAAAATATTTATATTCTAATCTGTTATCCTAATTATATTATTATTAAAATAATGTGACATTAATGATAAAAATTTCCTTCATTTTTAAAATTAAATTTTTATTATAACTTTCATTACCAATCTTTTTAATTCAAAGATATCAATATTATAGTATTTTATACTAATTATATTAAAAATAATGTCGTTAATGATAAATATTTTTTAAAATTTTTTTAATTAAGTTGAAAGTAGACATTTAATGTTATCCTTCCTTCTTTTTCTTTTTTTTTTTTAAACCATTATTCTAATATATTGTCTCCGTTGCTTTGGACCGAAGCAAAGCTTTCAATGCCTGTTTTCCGGGGTCAATAAATAAATCAGGAAAAAGTTGGAATTTGCAGCATTGTTTGAAAGCCACTTGTGATCTCTTCAAAACCCAAGGACACGAAGCAGAACCCAAATCTCAACACCTGTTTTTTCTCAAGTATAGTTCCTCTGAGCAGCCCATTTTGAGTTCCATCCTTGTATTTATCAAGAACAATTTTTTGTTCCAAATGGGTTCGATGTTCAGTTCAAGCAAGAGTAGGGAGGACATAGAAATGGCTCTTTCTAAAGCCAAGGAGATTGTAAATTCAAACCCTGTTGTGGTCTTCAGGTCTGCCCTCTTGTCTTTAGCCTTTTGTGTCTATTTTTTATCTTCTTGTTGATTGTTATTTCTGCATTTAAATTGTGAAATACTTTAATTTCTTGGACTATTAAGATTGGTGTTATTGGGAGAATGTGACAATGATTTTCTAATTCTTAGAGCTATGAATTATTTTGTGGGTTGAAATTTTGCTATCTTGAAGTGATTGCAATTTCTTCATCTTTTGAAGTGATTGCAATTTTATGCCCAAATAATCCCAATATTTGGTATTACAATTATCTAAGAGGAAGTCCGGATTAGATTTTTTTTTTTTTCCTTGGTTTCTTGATGCCCTTTTTAATAATGGTCCTGAAAGAAAAGAAAAGAGGGGAAAACTAGAGAAAGAGCATCTCTTAGGCTGACGTGAAATACTGATCAACATTCAGCAACTTTTATCATGAGTGGAATATTCGATATGAAAATATTAACATGTCAAGCTGTGGGTGCGATCAAAGTATGTTTACATTTGTGGAGCTGTGCGTGGGGATATCCTCCTTCTGATTTGTTGGCACGGACTTCTTTCCTGATTATCAACAAGAAAAAAGGAAATGTAAAAGATTTTCAAGTACTCCAAACAGGATGTATAGATTTGGAAATTAGAGATTGATTTGTATGTCTTATTATGAAATGGTGGTTTCTGAACAAATTTTGGTTTGTATAATTCTTTTGCAGTAAAACTTATTGTGGATACTGTACAAGGGTCAAGAATCTGCTTTCCCAGCTAGGTGCAGCTTATAAAGTTCTCGAACTTAATCAGGAAAGTGAGTGTACATTAATGTGTTAATCATATAGCATCCTTAACAGAATCAAGAGTATCTTGATTTCTTTACAGCATCATTATGAAAGCCATCAGCTCATTACTCACATATTGTTCTTTAAAGGGGGTGGCGATGATATACAGATGGCTCTGGTTGAGTGGACTGGCCAGAGCACGGTGCCGAATGTTTCATAGGAGGCAAGCACATTGGTGGCTGCGATGGTGAGAAGCTTCTCTCTTTGCTGCTAATAAGCTCTTGATCCTGCTGAAACAGAATATGAAAAACACCATCCACTGGAAATAACCCCTTTCAGTTCATAATGGAAACCTGCAGCTACCTCACCCCTATTTGGTTTCACAACTCATTCGATACACTAAAATAACTTTATAGTTTACAATACACACGCCTATGCACGTTAGGATACAGAGTGACTCGGGCTTCACAATGCTAGTGTAATCAGTCAGATGGCCTAAAACATTTGGAATCTCACTGATTGTTCTGTTTTTTTTTTTTTTTTTTTCTGCAGATGTGATTGCAAAGCATCAGAAAGGTGAACTTGCTCCCCTGCTTATTGAAGCTGGTGGCATACCAAAGAAAACTGTTCAGCTACAACAGGAAGGCAGTTGATAATAAACTAAGTTTCTGCTGAAAAGGGCAGATTAAACTCTTTCTTGGGTTATATGCTCTTGATGAGTAGATCTTAAAGTTGAAAAGAGCCGTTTAAACTGTGTAATAAGTACTATGTAATATATCGTCTTTGTTTCTTTGCTTTATGGAGGCAAAACCATGTGGCTTGTACACTTCCTAATCCAAATAAGAATGATTGGTTTGTATGCAATACTCCTGTTCCTCCAGTGGTTTCAGTCATTTCATTTGCTACTTCATACCTTTACCCCCAGACCCCACGCCACCCATCCCACCCAAGCCTCTCATTCCTGGCAATTCTGCCTCTGAATTAAAGTTACACTACTGCCCTCCCACCAGAACTAGTTTATTGATATGAACCCTGGACCATTAACAAATCAAGAATGTTTGCTGGTTTTGAAATGATATTCTGCTGACTTCAACCTCAAACGACAGGTAAGTATAACGAAAACTAGCAAAATTTGACATAGGACTCTATTGCGGTGGAATCCTATTGTAGTTTCGATTCCACAAGAAGTGTGTTCCTTATCTTTAATTGCTAGCTGAGACATGAACTCATTTTGTTTCAAGCCACCTTGTTTCCTGTGGCTGTCACAAGTCACAGAGAAGTTCAGGGTATTCAAGATTCAACGATTAAGTGTCCACCAGCTTACAAAAGGCACAACATCATAACACAAGAATATGAATGAAGTTTTATTTCAATGATTTTAGTTACATAGAGAAGAATTCAAAGGACATAAATGAAGTTTATTTCAATGAACAATCCAAGTACATTTGAACTCTCATTACATGGAAGTAACACACTCCAAAATCCATTGAGACAGTAGGAAATCATAAAACCACTGCTCTGAAGGCTGTCTGAGCTATTAATCAGATGCTATATAGAAACACTTCTGAAATCTTCCACAAGTGCAAGTGAAGATGTGCTAAAATAAATCTCATAGTTACACAGTTTCAAGTCCTGAAATCTTCAAATTCACCATGTGCTTGACTCTGTCATGTGTCGGACTAATCCTTGCGATGAATTTTCATGAAGATACTAGAGCTTTGTTTGCTTCTACTTTCACCTTCTGGAAACAAGAAAATCCATGGTTAGGTGATTCCAATTTACTAGTATTACAAGATAAACAAGATAGTTCTTTAGTTACATTTGAAACATCTTTCCACAAATTGAGTGTTCTAATAGCTTTTCCGGATAATAAAGTCTCGCGAGCCAAGGATACCCCTTCATTGAGATCGTCTACAAGTCCACTAACCAAGATGGCAGCTGCAGCATTTAATACCTGTACAATTTGACAAAGCAAGAAAATAGAAGTACATATTAGATTAATGAGGACAACGCTTGTCTTTTTGTATGAATGTATTGATTTTTATCAAGCAGATTGGATCATATAATTGTTAGTCATTTGAAAAGAAATAAAAATAAAACTTACAAATGCATCAGCTATTGGCCCTTTCTCGCCAGATAGTACTCTTCTTAGTACTTCTGAATTGTAATCTGGACCTCCACCTCGCAAGTCCTCCAAAGTGCACCGGGGAATCCCAAAATCCACTGTAAAGTAATTGATTTGACCATTTATTTACAGCTAATATGAAAACAATACAAAGTCGTTGTAAGAATAGTAGATTAAGATATCACAGGTTTCCTACAAAATCTCACTCACTCCTAACCTATCCTGTGTACATACATGGAAGATCATGTTTGACATCACAGTTTCCCCAAAGTGAAAAAGTTAAGTGGTAAAATACTAATGAATCTAGTAGAATGCAGAGGAGGAGAAGGTACTTACATGGATCAAATGAAAATTTTCAATCTTATCCGCAGAAACATCAAGAACAAGCCCGGGTCCTATCCACATAAAACAAAAGGAATAGAAAGAAGAATAAGTTGCATTGTCTTAACTTAAAGCTAGAAAAACAAATGCTGTGCAGAGAGAGTATTGGCAGGCAGGATAGAGTTTAATGTTACCCAAGGGACTCATCTCATCTAAGCCCTCTGAGTGAACGACCCATGCTCTTTTCATACCAAACCTTTGAAGCGCTTTGCCATTTTCTCTACCTATCAAGAACAAAAGGTTTTCTTCTTAATCAATTTAATCCAGTACTATAAACTGCACTTTACCCACAAACAGACTTTAGATGAAATTCTGAACCAGCTGATAAAAGATATGTCAGAAAGGAGCATCGATGAGAAGTTGATGTCAAGAATAACATTAGGATCCTCCCGATAGAATATTCATTATGATGGCTAAAGCAACAGACACACAACAAGAGAAACAGGTATTGGAGATTTTAAAAGCACAAAAAAATATCCTAGCGAGCCAAGAGGCTGCCAAGGTTTAATTGATAATCTTAAGAAACTCTGACATTCCAGTTATCCAGAATAGACACTCACCAAATCTTCTGAGTACACCCCAACAACAGCAAAATTTACTCTTGCTGGATTCAACATAGGGCCCAAGATATTAAATACAGTCTTAACTTTCAGCTTCTTCCTGATAGGCTAACAATCTTCATCGCGGGATGATAGATTGGGGACATCATGAAACCAATCCCTGCTTCATGTACGCACCTTCTTATCTCC